>PISX010010978.1:0-67648 GCA_004024625.1 Mellivora capensis | reverse complement strand
CCGACAAGAACGACGCCCAGCTGTGCGACTTCCTGGAGAGCCACTACCTGCACGAGCAAGTCGAGGCCATCAAAGAGTTGGGGGGCTATGTCACCAGCCTGCGCAAGATGCGGGCTCCGGAAGACGGCCTGGCAGAGTACCTCTTTGACAGGCTCACCCTGGGCGACAGCGACAAAAAGAACTGAGTTGGGACTGTTTCCCCGTAGCCCCAGGGCGCATGGTGACTCTGCCTGATCACCATGCTGAGCATGCATATTGCAGTATTGCCTTTGCAAAAGGTTCCAGTTCTTTTCTTCGTTTTTCCACGAATAAAGTTCATTTGGTTTCAATAAAGTTATTTGGTTCTTAAAGGTCTCTGGTTGATTTGTATGCAAATCTCTCACCTTTTAAGTTTTAAAACGTATTCAGGAATCTCTCCACCCACCCAACCCCATCTACATGCAGCTCAGGATCTCTGAAAATAAGAGGGAGAAGATATTTCATGGGACCATGGAAAACACAGAATTAATCTTATCCTTATAAACAGTGTTGCGATGGATGGGTGATCTAGGGCCCTGATGAATGTGGGATCCTGTGCATAGTAAAAGCATAAAAATATGGCTTGAAAATTATGATTGGGGTTGATCTGGGGAAAGAGTGACGGAAATGGGTTTGGGCAGGGATTAAAGTAAAGGAGGTCTTTAGCTTTACCTGAAAACTTTTAGTTCGTTAAAATACGTAAATACTAATGTTTGTCGATTCTAGATAGCAAAAAAGGGACTCCAGAAGCCATGGCAGGATACCTCTTTGACAGGCTCACCGTGGACAACAGTGATAGGAGTATTAAGCTGGCTTCCCCCACCATACGAGAGTGATTACCTTTGGACCCCTGTGCAGGACATGCATGTTGTCATTAGGAAACTTCTGTTTCCCCTTATAAACAGTGTAGGTATGTGGGATGGGGTCAGATGGGTGGTTTGGAGCCGTAGTTGCTGTAAATGGGGGTGTTTGACAAAAGTATAGAAAAAACATGGTCTAGAATTTACAGTAGTAGTTGCTTCTGGGAAAGAAGTAAAAAATGGGGTTGGGTAGGGATTAAAATAAATGGGAGTCAACTTTATCTGAATCTTTTTTAGCTCATTAAGTCAGACAAATGTTAATGTTTGTTGTTTCTCAGTAACCGCTTGGGGGCCCTGGAAACTGGCATAGTGGATTACGGGCTTGGCAGGTTCACCCTCGTCAGTCAGTGACTACAGAACTGTGTTTCAGACTCTCTGTAGAGACACAGGTGTGATTTCAAGTGGCCACCAGTGCCAGGCATGCATGCTCCAGTTATCAGTTTTTATGTACACTTTCTAATAGTTTGGTATAAACTATAAGAGTTGAAAATTTAACAAAGATGCTGAACATCAAAATACTTGATAACAAGTAGATCAAATCTCCAAGAAAGAAATAATTCATAACAATAGTAATTCATAGTCATAAAAGGACCCTATACAATAACAACCACTCAGTAGAAATTCCAGAAGGAGAAAACAAGGGGTGGTTCAGAGGGAGTAGACAATAATCAAGAAATAATTTTTTTTAAAGTATAATCCAAATGCTACTATCTTATATGCTTTCTTGTTTAATCTACTAATGTTCTGAATTACATTAATAGATTTTCCTGTGTGGGGCGCCAGGGTGGCTCAGTGCGTAAAGCCTCTGCCTTCAGCTCAGGTCATGATCCCAGGGTCGTAGGATTGAGCCCCGCATCGGGCTCTCTGCTCAGCAGGGAACCTTGTTCCTCCTCTCTCTCTGCCTGTCTCTCTGCCTACTTGTGATCTCTGTCAAATAATTAAATCTTTTTAAAAATAGATTTTCCTGTGTGGAATTATTTTTTTAATTCATAGAGTGAAACTTATTTGGTTACTGTGGATTTGTTTTACTACAGTTTTTTGAGATATAATTTAGAGATGTAACATTGTGTAATTTACAGGTATACACTGTGTTGATTTGATACACTTATATGTTGGGAAATTATTGCCATCAAAACCTTAGCAAAAACCTTCATCACTTCATATAATTACCATTTCTTTTTGGTGGTGAGATTATTTAAGGTTTATTCTTTTAGCAATATTCAGTGATACAATATTGTTAACTATAATGGCAATACTATACATTAGATCTCCAAAGTTTGTACCATTTGATCAATATCTCCCCATTTCCTTTAACTCCCAGGTTGTGGTAACCACCATTCGACTCTGTTTCTGAGTTCGGCTTTTTTAAGTTCCTTATATAATTGATAGATTACAGTATTTGTCTTTTCCTGACTTAATTTCACATAATGTCCTCAAGTTTCATCCAAGTTGTTGCAAATGGCAGCATTTCTTTCTTTCTTATAGCAGAATAATATTCCATTTCATATATATATATCACATCCATCTTCTTTATCCATTTATCCACTGACCAACACTTCCATTGTTTCCATACATGGCCTATTGTGAATAATGTTGCAGTGAACATTAGGAAATAGTTATCTCTTTGAGATGCTGTTTTCATTTCTTTGGGATAAGTGACCCAGAAAATAAATTGCTAGATCATATAGGAGTTCTGTTTTTAATTTTTTGAGGAATGTCCAAATCAGTTTATACTCCCACAAACAGTGCACAGGGGTGTCCTTTTCTCCACATCCTTGCCAACAATTGATATTTCTTTTTAATGATGACCATTCTAACACATATGAGGTGATATCTCATTGTGACTTTGATTTGCATTTCCCTGATGACTAGTGCTATTGAGTACCTTTTCATATACGTGTTAGCCATCTATATGTCTTTTTTGGGAAAATGTCTATTCAGATTCTCGGCCCATTTTTTAATTGAGTTGTATAAATTCTTTACATATTTTGGATATTAATCCCTTATCAGATATATGCTTTCTAGATACTTTTTTTTCCCCCAAAGCTCATATTTATTTGACAGAGGTCACAAGTAGGCAGAGAGGCAGGCAGAGAGAGAGGGGGAAGCAGGCTCCCTGCTGAGCGGAGAGCCCAATGTGGGGCTCAATCCCACGACCCTGGGATCCTGACCTGAGCCGAAGGCAGAGGCTTAACCCACTGAGCCACCCAGGTACCTGGATACTGTCTTCTATTCCATAGTTTGCCTTTTTGCTTTACGGATTGTTTATTTTGCTGTGCAGAAGTCTTTTAGATTAATATAGTCCCACTGATTTATTTTTTGCTTTTGTTGCTTATGCTTTTGGTGTCATATCCAGAAAATCATTTCTAGGACCAATATCAAAGAACCTTTTTACTATGTTATCTTCTGGGAGTTTTATGGCTTCAGATCTTGGGTTTAAGTCTTTAATCCTTTTCGCGTTAATTTTTGTGTATGGTATAAGATAGGGGTCCAGTTTCATTCTTCTGCATGTGGTTATTCAGTTTTCCCACCACAATTTATCAAAGACACTGTCCTTTCTCCATTCCTTGCTCCCTTGTCAAATATTAGTTGATCATTTATGTGTAAGTTTATTTCTGAACTTTTGATTATGTTCCGTTGGACTATGTGTGTTTTTTTCATGCCAGTACCATACTGTTTTGATTTATAAGGTTTAGTAGTATTGTTCGAATTCAGGAAGTACAATCCCTCCAGCTATGTTCTTTCTTAAGATTGCTTTGGATATTCAGGGTCTTTTGTTGCTCCATAGGAATTTTAGGATTGCTTTTCTATTTCTGTAAAAAATGCCATTGGAATTTTGATAGGGTTTACAGTAAATCTATAGATGACTTTGGGGAGTATGGACATTTTAACCACAGTTCTGATCAATGAACACAGGACATCTTTCTATTTATCTGTCATCTTTAATTTCTTTCATGAAATTCTTCAAGTTTTCAGTGTACAGATCTTTCACTTTCTTGGTTAAATTTATCCCTAATATTTTATTGTTTTTGATGTTAATGTAAATGGGATTGTTTTATTTCTTTTTCTTGTTGTTAGTGTGTAGAAATGCAACTGTGTTGATTTTGTAACCTATAACTTTTCTGAATTCATTATTTCTGACAGGTTTTTGGTAGAGTCTTTAAGACTTTATAGATATAAAAGCATATCATCTGCAAAGACAATTTAACTCCTTCCTTTCTAATGTGGATGCCTTTTATTTTTTTCTTGCCTGAATGCTCTGGTTAGGATTTCTAGTATTATGATGAATGTAAGTGGTGAGAGTGGGCACCTTTGTCCCATTCCTGCTCTTAGAGGAAAAGGTTTCACCATTGTGGATGTTACAGCTTGTCCTTTGTGATCTTTATTATGTTGAGGTATCCTTTTTTTTTTTAAGATTTTATCCATTCGCTTGACAGAGATCACAAGTAGGCATAGAGAAAGGCATAGAGACAGGCGGAGAGGCGGGGCGGGGCGGGGCGGGGGGAACAGGTTCTGCACTGAGCAAAGAGTCGGATGCTGAGCTCCAGCCCAGGACCCTGAGATCACGACCTGAGCCCAAGGCAGAAGCTTAACCCACTGAACCACCCAGGCACCCCTGTTGAGGTATCTTTTTATACTAAATTTGTTGAGAGTTTTTAATCATAAATAGATGTTGAATTTTACCATATCCTTTTTTCTGCATCTATTGAAGTGATCGTATGATTTTTGTCCTTCAGTTTATTAAAATGGTGTATAACGTTGATTGATTTATGGGTGTTGAACCATCATTGCATCCCTGGAATAAATGCCCCTTGATAATGGTATATAATCCTATTAAAGTTTTGTTTAATTTGGTTTGTTAATATTTTGTTGAGGAGTTTTGCATCTGTGTTTTTCAGAGAGATTGGCTTGTAATTTTCTTGTGGTGTCCTTGTCTGGCTTTAGTATCAAAATGTTGGCCTTGTAAAATGAATTTGAAGTGTTCTGTCATATTTTTTGGAATTGTTTGAAAAGAATTAGTATTCTTTTTTAAATGTTTGGCAGAATCCACCAGTAAAACTGGTACTGGACTTTTGTTTGTTGGGAGGTTTTGATTACTGATTCAATCTCATTACTAGTAATGGTCTGTTCAGATTTTCTAGTTCTTCATGATTCTGTTTCGGTAGGTTGTATGTCTCTCCGAAATTATCCATTTTTTTTCTAGTTTGTCCAATTTGTTGGTGCATATAGTTGAATTGGGAGTTAGGTGCACCAACCCCACCCCCACCCCATGCAGTCCAAAATCTAACTTTTGACTCCCCAGAAACCTTACTGCTATAGCCTACTATTAACCAGAAGCCTTACCAATAACATAAATAGCCAATTAACACATTTTTATGTTAAATGCATATAATAATATATTCTTACAATAAGGAAGAGAATATAAAATGTTACTAAGAAAATCATAAGGAAGAAGAAATACACTTAAAGTACTGTAGAAAGTCCACATATAAATGGACTTTTGCAGTTCAAATTCATGTTTGAGTGTCAACTGTAATTGTAACAGTCTTTTTTAAAGATTTTATTTATTTATTTGACAGAGAGAGAGAGATCACAAGTAGGCAGAGAGGCAGGCGGGGTGGGGGGGGGGGAGCAGGCTCCCCGCCGAGCAGAGAGCCCGATGTGGGGCTCGATCCCAGGACCCTGAGATCATGACCCAAGCTGAAGGCAGAGGCTTAACCCACTGAGCCACCCAGATGCCCCAATTGTAGCAGTCTCTTAAGTTCATTTGTATTTCTGTTGTAATTCTCTCCTATTTCTGATTTTGTTTGAATCTTCTTTTTTTCCTTAGTCTAGTGAAAGTTTATTGATTCTTTAAAATTTTCATTTCATTTTCTGAATTCTAACATTTATAAATTTAAAAAATCTTCTAAAAACATTCCAAAATAAATAACATTCCATATATCCTCCATTTTTTTTAACTTTCAGAATAATAGCAGTATCTTGGGTGTGTCCTGCCAAGTAACTATTGGAGGACAAAGTTCATAGTGATCTGTAAGCACTGATTTGAGTGTGGGAAAGGGTCTTGTTACCTCAGATACATCTGTAATATAGCAACAAAACCTATTTCCTACACTTGAGACCAGTCTTTCCTAAATCCATAGAAAGTGCTTCTATCAGAAGGTGCCCAACTGAAGTCAACTATAGGAATATTAGCAGGGACTCAGAGTAAGCATCATCATGGACAGTAGCTGTTGCCACTGACTCTATGCAGTGGGCAAAGTTGTTCTTGCTCGAAGATCTTCTAACAGAAGGGATGAGCATTTTTCCTCCAGAGGTTTGAGAACTGAAAGTATAGATGAATGAATGAATGGGCAGGAGAATTTTAAGAAAATACAGGTGGTTGAAGAATGCTGACTATTTGATTTTATTTATCCTTTCAAAAACGAGCTGTTAATTTTCTTGATCCTTAAAAAAATTTTTTTCTGATCTCTATTTCACATTTTTCTCCTATGATTTTTTTTTATTTATTTCTTTGTACTAACTCTGGGCTTAGTTTGTTCTTTTCTCTAGTTCCTTGATATGTAAAGTTAAGTTGTTTATTTAAGAGCTTTTTATTTTGATCTTTTTTTTCTTGATGTAGACATTTATCAGTATATACTTGTCTCTTACAACTGCTTTTCCTTACTATGCAGCCATCAAAAAACAAAAACAAACAAAAACAACCAAAATATTGCCACTTGCAATGATGTGGGTGGAACTAGACAGTATTTTGCTAAGTGAAATAAGTCAGTCAGAGAAAGACAATTATCATATGATCTCTCCAATATGAGGAATTTGAGAGGCAGGGTGGGGGGTCGTGAGGGGTAGGGAGGGAAAAAATGGAACAAGATGGGACTGAGGAGGGAGACAGACCATAAGAGACTCTTAATCTCAGGAAACAAACTGAGGGTTGCTGGGGGGTGGTGGTGGGGGAGAGGTAGGGTGACTTGTCTATGGATATTGGGGAGGGTATGTGGTATGGTGAGTGCTGTGAATTGTGTAAGACTGACGATTCACAGACCTGTAACCCTGAAGCAAATAATACACATATATTAATTTAAAAAAATTTTTAAAAATTAAAAAAAAACTGCTTTCCCTGCATCCCATCTTTTTGGTAGGTTGTGTTTCCTTTAGGTATTACTCTGATTCTCTTTTGAATTCTCCTTTGACCCACTGGTTGCTCAGGAGTGTGTTCTTTTGTTGTTATTTTTAAGTTTTTATTTTTAACTAATCTCTACACCCAACATCAGGATCGAACTTAAAACCCTGAGATCAAGTGTTGAACACTCCACATACTGAGTTAGCCAGGCACAACAAGGAGCGTGTGTGTTTGTTTTTTAATTTCCACATATTTGTGAATTTCCCAGCTTCCCTTTTGTTATTGGCTTCTAGCTTCATACAGTTGTGTTCAAAAAGATAATTGATGAGGTACCTAGATGGCACAGTTGGTTAAGCATCTGACTCTTAGTTTCTGCTCAGGTCATGATCTCAGAGTACTGGGATTGAGCCCCACATTGGGCTCTCTGCTCAACAGAGAGTCTGCTTGAGATTCTCTCTTCCTCTACCCCTCCTGCTCATGCTCTCTCTCGCTTTCTCTGAAAGAAATAAATCTTTTTAAAAAGAGAGAGAGAAAAGAAAAGATAACTTGGTGTGGTTTTGGTCTTAAATTTGCTAAAAATTGTTAACATGACCTATCACGTGGCCTATCCCCATGAGATATGTTTTGTGTGCACTTGAGAAGAATGTGTATTTTCTTGTTGTTGGATGGAATGTTCTGTAGATTTCTGTTAGGTCCCTGTGGTCTAAAGTGTAGTTCAAGTCCAACATTTCCTTTTTTTTCCCCTGGATATTGTATGCATTTTTGATAGTGGAAGCTTAAAATTCCCAGCTTATTGTATTACTGTTTATTTCTTCTTTTAGTAGTATTTGATATAAAGTTTATAAAGATATAAACTTTAGGTGTTCTATTGTTGGGTGCCTAAATATTTACATATACCTTCTTTATGGATTGATCCCTTTATCTTTTTTTAATGACCTTCTTTGTGTGTGTTGATCATTTTTAGCTTTAAGTCTGTTTTGTGTGATAGAAATGTAGCTGCCCCTGCTTTCCTTTGGGTTCCTTTTGTTTGAAATGTCTTTTTCCCACTTATTCACTCTTTGTGTCCTTAAAGCTAAAATAAACCTTTTTTAAAAAAAAAAATATTTTATTTTGGGGGCATCTGGGTGGCTCATTCGGTTAAGCTTCCAACTCTTGATTTTGGCTCAGGTCATAGTCTCGAGCCCACATCAAGCCCTGCTCTGTGCATGGAGCCTGCTTAAGATTCTGTCTCCCTTTCTCTCTGCTCCTCTTCCTCCCCACTCCTGTGCACATGCTCTCTCTACTCTCTCTAAAAAATTAATAAAAATGAAAGAATAAAAAATTTTATTTTTAAGTAATCTGTACACCCATTGTGGGGCTTGAACTTATGACCCTCAGGTCAAGATTTGCACACTCCTCTGACTATGCCAGCTAGGAGTCCCTAAAATAAGTCTCTTATGGGCAGCGTATCTTTGGACCTTGTTGTTTTTGTTTTTTGTTTGTTTTGTTTTGTCCCTTCAGCCATTCTGTGTCTTTCAATTAGAGAATTTAATCCTTTCAAATTTAAAATAATTATTGACAGGTAAGGGCTTACTATTGCCATTTTGTTTTGCAGATCCTTTGTTCCTTGTTTTCTCTCTTGCTGTGTTCCTTTGTGATTTGATGACTATTTGTAGTGGTATTCTTTGACTCTTTTATCATAATCTTTTTTTTTTTATCTAACACAGTTTTTTCCTTTGCCTTTGGGGTTGGTTACTGGAAGATTACTGTATCCTTTGGTTGTGTCATGTTTCCTTGATTTTTTTCATGTTCCTTGAAGTTTTGCATTGCACTGTTCTCATTTAAGTAGCTAAATGAGAAGTAGTACTCAAGAAGTAGCAGTCTTTTACAATCTTTACTAACTGCCTTCAGGAGAGAAATACTTGCTATTAGCCCTGATAGTGTTCTCGGGCTTTCTCAGACTTTCTATGTATACAGCTGCTCTGCACTTCTTACTCCCTCTTGTGGCAGAATTCTTGAGCTCTCTCTTAGGCCTTCTCTCCATCCTGCAATGCACCAGGCCAGGTGTTGACATTCTCACTTTTGTTTTCCGAAGAGTGGTACTAAAGCTTAAGTTTGTGGTAACTAGCCATTTGCCCAAGCTCACTTTTGCCACTGCTGACATGAATGTGCTAATGAGGAGGCACAGAAAATCACCAGAATCTCTAGGTCAGAGACCACAAATTTGGGCTATAGTGCCACCTTTTGGAAGACCAAAGGGAGAAGCATGCACACAGGGAGCTGACCACAGTGTGGCAGAAGTGTGTGGTGGAGGCATTCTGAGTGCTAGAGGGACGCATGGGCCAGTTGAGGTCATCTGTGGGTTTTACCAGCAACTCATGGGCAGGCTTCTTGATGAAATGTAAGACACAGTTGGTCAATCTGTGTCCCCTTAATACCCTCTGAGAGTCTTATGTTCTGGCTCTCCTAGCTTCTTCCTGATTCCCAGTCATGTACCTGAAGATTGGGTACTCCTCTCCAGTGTGTCCCACATTTGTATTTTGTACCATTGGTGTACAGAAGTTCTCTGGAAACCTGAACTTCTATAAAGGCTCTCCAATCTGTGGATGCTTGTGTAAATAAATAATTGTTTTCCAGGGGCTCCTGAACTGTAGCCAGGATGGACTAGAATGAGTTCACAGGCCACTGCACGGTCCATAGCTGGGAACAAAGTCTATATGCCTTTACCCAATGCATAAGTGGTTGAGATTCCTTCTGAGTCATCTGGTATATGGAGCTGGATCATTCCATAGCTCCCACAAAGGCACTTCTGTCTGTGGATGGATGCCAAATGGTGGTTGGGGTGGGGCAGTGCAAAAACAAAGAGCTGTCTCAGTACACCATGATGCTGACATCACTCTTGCTAATATTTCTATTCAGGACTTTGCATCTCTCTACCTCAAGAGGTAGTTTTCTTTTCAGGTGTGTGAGTACCATCTTTGTCCTATTTTGGTATTAGGCTTATTCTGGCCCTGTAAAACAAATTGAGATTTTTTTTTTCATTTTTATGTGCTCTGGAATAGTTTTCATATTATAGGTTGTCTTGTTCTAAGAAGATTTAGTAGAATTCACATTAAATTTATCTGAGACTCCTCTCAAAGATAGATGCTTTTATTTCTGTAAAAAATGGCTTTGGGATTTTGATAGGGATAACATTGAATCTGTAGGTTGTTTTGGGTAACACAGGTATTTTAACAGTATTAAACTTCTATTCCATGAACATGGAATATTAACTTCTATTCCATGAACATGATCTGTCTTTGTATCTATTTAATTTTTTCATCAATGTTTTGTGTCACATTGATTATCATATGCTCAACTCTCCTCATGCCCCAAGGATAAATCCCACTTGTTGAGGTTTGTTGCATCTGTATTCATCAGAAATATTGGCGTGTAGTTTTCTTTTATTGTAGTGTCTTTTTCTGGCTTTGCAAACAAAATAATACTGGCCTCATAAAAAGAGTGTGGAAGGGTCCCCTCTTTTTCAGTTTCTTGGAAGACTGTGAGAAGGATGGTAGTAATTCATCTTAAATTCATTTAGAACCACGAAAGGCCACAATAGCCAAACAATCTTGAGAAAGAGGAACAAATCTGGAGGCCTCACACTTTCTGAATTAAAAACATATTACAAACTTACAGTAACAAAAACAGTATGGTACTAGCATAAAGACAGACAAATAGAATTGAATCAAGAGCCCAGAAATATAACCCACAGATAACACGCTCAAATGGTGTTCAACAAGGGTGCCAAAATACACAATGGGGAATGTATAGTCTGCTCAAAAAATTGTGTTGGGAAAATTAGATACCCATATATGTTAGAATGAAAAATAAACTCTGTATTACACCAGAGACAAAAATCAACCCAAATGGATTAAAGACTTTGGCGAAAGAGGAAGGTTGGGCAGTGGGCAAAGGGGATCACATTAGAGCTACTGATAAAATTACAATAAAAACTGATAAATCATAATGCATGTTGCCATGGAGAGTCTCTTTGTTACAAATTAGAATTACCACCAGGCTACATCCCAGACCAATTACATCAGTCTCTGGGGCAGGACTTAGGCATTCCAGGCAGTCAAACCAGTGTTATCACCTTGCTCCTCAAAGTGTGCTCTATGGCAAGCAATCACCTGAGAGCCTGTTACAAATGCAGTATCCCAAGCCCCACCCCAGACCTACAGTATCAGAATCTCCATTTCCATAAGGCCCGCTGATGACTATGCACCTTGATGTTTTTGAAGTACTGCTTTATCACCCTGGTTTTCAACTACAGCAACACATTGGGATAACCTGGGATGCGGGAAGACAGTACCCGTGCTCAGACTTACGCAACTTACCCAGTTGTATCCTTCTGAATATACTGGAAGAAACACACTAAAAACTTACTGTAACTTCAGCAGCTATCATTGAATGAGCACATATTTAAAAAGACCTGAAAACCTCATCTAATTTCCATTGATGTTGGATATGTGCACACACACTCACTTTTTAATTTTTTTAAATTCCAGTATACTTAACATACAGTGTTATTTTTAGGTGATTCAATCACAATATAGTGATTCAACAATTCCATACATTACTAACTGTTCATCCTGATAAGTATATTCTTAATCCCCCTTTACTTATTCCACCGATCCCCCCCCCCGCCTCCACTGGTAACCATCTATTCTTTATAGTTGAGAGTCTGGCTTTTTGTCTCTTTTTTCCTTTGTTCATTTGTTTTATTTCTTAACTTCTAAATATGAGTGAAGTAATATGGTATTTGTCTTTCTCTTCTTTCTTTTATCTTTAACTTCTTTCACTTAGCATTAGACCTTCTAGATCCATCCATGTTGCAACATTGTAAGATTTCATTCCTTTTTTTATTTTAAGATTTGTTTATTTATTTTTGAGAGAGAAAGAGAAAGTGCTCATGTATATGAGCAGGGGGGGAGGGGCAGAAGGAAAGGGAGAAGGAGAGAAGCAGACTCCCTGCTGAGTATGGAGCTTGACAAGGGGCTTTCTCTCAGGACCCTGAGATCAGGACCTGAGCCTAAATCATGAGTAAGATGCTCAGCTGACGGAGCCACTGCCCCAAGATTTCATTCTCTTTTATGCCTGAGTAATACCCTATTATTTATGTACTATATCTTTATCCATTCATCTTTCAGTGAACACTTGGGTTTTTTCCATATATTGGCTCTTGTAAATAATGCTCCAATACATAGGGATGCATGTCTCTTTGAATTAGTGTTTTTGTTTTCTTTGGGTAAATACCCAATAGTGGAATTATTTGATCATATGTAATTCTGTTTTTAATTTTTGAAGACCCTTCATACTGTTTTCTACAGTGGCTCCAATAATTTGCATTTCCAACAGTGCATGAGCGTTCCTGTTTCTATACATCCTCTCCAGCACTTGTTTCTTGTATTTGTAATTTTAGTCATTTTGACAGGTGTGAGGTAATATCTCCTTGTAGTTTTGATTTGCATTTCCATGGTAACTAGTGATGGTGTACATCTTTTCATGTGTCTGCTGGCCATCAGGATGTCTTCTTTGGAGAAATGTCTGTTCATGTCTTAACTGGATTATTTGTTTTCTTGGTGTTGAAATGTGTAAGTTCTTTTTACATTTTGGATACTCCCCCTTTATCAAATAAGTCATTTGTGAATATCTTCTCCCATTCACTGGGTTGTCTTTTAGTTTTGCGGGTTGCTTCCATTGCTGTGCAAAAGCTTTTTATTTTGATGTAGTCCCAATAGTTTATTTTTGCTTTTATTTCCTTTGCCTCAGGAGACATATCTAGAAAGATGTTATGGCCCATGTCAGAGAAATAAGAGCCTATGCCTTCTTCTAGAATTTTTATGATTTCAGGTCTCACATTTAGGTCCTTAACCCATTTTGAGCTCATTTTTGTATATTGTGAAAGAAATTGGTCAGTTTTCCCAGCACCATTTGTTGAACTTTTTCCCATTGCATATTCTTGTGTCCTTTGTCAAAGAATAATTGACCATAACATCATGGGTTTATTTCTGGGCTTTCTATTCATTGATATATGTATCTGTTGTGATGCCAGTACCATCCTGTTAAGATTACTACAGCTGTGTAATATAACTTCAAATCTGTAATCGTGATACCTCCAACTTTGTTCTTCCTTTTCAAGATTGTTTTGGTTATTTGGGGTCTTTTGTAGTTCCATACATATTTCAGGATGTTTTAGTTCTATGAAAAATACTGTTGGTAATTTGATAGGGATTACATTAAATCTGTACATTGCTTTGGGTAGAATGGAAATTAAAACAATATTTTTTCTTCTAACCCATGAGCACAGAATGTTCTTCCATTTGTGTCATCTTCAATTTCTTTCATAAATATTTTATATTTTTGAGAATATAATTCTTTCACTTCCTTGTTTATCTCGTTTATTATTTTTGGTGAAATTATAAATGGGATTGTTTTCTTAATTTTTCTTTCTGATGTTTCATTATTAATGTATAGAAATGCAGTGGATTTCTGTACATTGATTTTGTATCCTGCAATCTTACTGAATTCATTTGTCTGTCCAGTAGTATTTTGGTAGAGTTTTCAGTGTTTTCTGTATATCATATCTTGTCATCTGCAGATGGTAAAAACTTTGCTTCTTCCTTACCAATTTGGATGCGTCTTATTCCATTTTTCTTATCTCCTTTCTGTGGCTTGGACTTCCAGTACAGTGTAGAATAAAAGTAGTGAGAGAGGACGTCCCTGTCTTGTTCTTGATCTTAGGGGAAAAGCTCTCAGTTTTTCACCATTGAGTGTGATGTTAGTTGTGGGTTTTTCAAGGATGGTTTTTATTATGTTGAGGTATGTTTCCTCTAAACCTACCTTGTTGAAGATTTCTATCATGAATGAATGTAGTACTTGGGCAAAAGCTTTTTCTTCAGTTATTGAAATGATCATATAGTTCTTATCCTTTTCTCTTATTGATATAATATATCACTTTGATTGATTTGCAAATATTGAACCATCCTTGAAACCCAGAAATAAATCCCACTTGATCATGGTGAATGATTTTTTAAATACAATTGTTGTTTTCGGTTTGCCAATACTTTGTTGAGGATTTTTGCATCTATGTTCATCAGAGGTACTAGCCTATAGTTCTTTTTTGTGGTCTCTTTATCTGGTTTTGGTATCAAAGTAATACTGGACTATAGAATTTGTAAATTTCCTTCCTCTTCAATTTTTTGGAATGTTTTAAGAAGAATATGTATTAACTCTTCCTTAAATGTTTGGTAGAATTCACTTGTGAAGCCAGGGCACCTTGGTGGCTCAGTCTGTTAAGCGTCCAACTCTTGGTTTTGGCTCAGATCATGATCTCAGGGTTGTGGGATCCCTCATGGGGCTCTGTGCTCATTGCTGAGTCTGCTGGAGAGTCTCTCCCTCTCCCTCTGCTCGTCCCCCTACCCACAATCTCTTTCTTTTTCTCTCCAGTAAATAAGTAAATCTTTTTTTTTTTTTTAAGAATTCACTTATGAAGCCATCTATTTTGACTTTTGTTTGTTGAGAGTTTTTTGATTACTGACCCAATGTCCTTGCTGGTAATTGGTCTGTTCTAATTTTCTATTTCTTCCTACTTCATTCTTGGTAGGTTATATGTTTGTAGGAATTTATCTATTTCCTATAGTTTGATTTGATGGGATATTATTTTTCATAACATTCTCGTTACAGCCCTTTGTATTTCTGTGGTGTCTGTTATTTTACCTCTTTCATTTCTGATTTTGTTTGAGTCCTTTCTCTTTTTTCTTGTTGAGTCTGGCTAAGGGTTTGTCAGTTTTGTTGATTTTTTTTTTTTTTTTTTTAAGAACCAGCTCCTGGTTTCAGTGATCTGTTCTGTTGGGCTTTTTTTGTTTGTTTGTTTGTTTGTTTTAGTTATATAATTTATTTCTGCACTAATCATTATTATTTCCTTCCTTATACTGGTTTTGGGTTTTACTTTTTCTTGTTTTTTTTCTGCCCCTTTAGGTGTAAACTTAGGATTTTTGAGATTTTTCTTGCTTCTTGCCTGCCTTGCTATAAACTTCCCTCTTACTACTGATTTTGCTGCATCTGAAAGATTTTGGACTGTTAGGTTTTCATTTTCATTTGTGTCCATGTATTTTTTTATTTTCTCTTTGATTTTACAATTGACCCTTCATTGTTTCGTAGCATGTTACTTACCCTCTATGTATTTGTGCTCTTTCCAGATTTTTTTCTTGTTGATTTCTAGTTTCATAACATTGTGGTCATAAGAGATGCATGGTATGACTCCGATCTTTCTGTTTGTTGAGGCTTATTTTTGTGGTCTATTATGTGATCTGTTCTGCCGAATGTTCCATGTGCACTTGGAAAGAATACGTATTCTGCTGTTTTAGAATGAAATGTTCTCAATATATCTGTTAAAAACATCTGGTCCACTGTGTCATTCAGAGGTACTCTTTTCCTTGTTGATTTTCTGTTTGGATGATCTGTCCATTGATATAAGTGGTGTTATAGTCCCCTACTATTATTGTATTACTATCAGTTAATTTCTTTATATTTAACTGTTTTATGTATTTGGGTGCTTCCATGTTGGGTGCATAAATATTTAAAACTGTTATATCTTCTTATTGGATTGTTCCCTTAATGAGTGTATCGTGTTCTTCTTTGTCTCTTGTTAGGGTCTTTTTTAAAGTCTGTTTTGTCCAATATAAGTATTGCTACCCATCTTTCTTTTCACAGCCATTTGCATGATAAATATTTCTTCATCATTTCACTTTCAGTTTGCATGTGTCTAGATCTGAAATGAGTGTCCTATAGGCAGTGTATCGATGGATCTTGGTTTTTTTTTTAATCCATTTCATCACCCCATCTTTTACTTTGAGCATTTAGTCCATTTACCTTCAAAGTAATTACTGATAGGTATGTATTTATTGCCATTTTGTTACATGTTTTATGGTTGTTTTTGTAGTTCTTCTCTGTCCGATTCTTGCCGTGCTCACTTCTCTCATGACTAGTTGGCTTTCTTTAGTGATATACTTGGATTCCTTTGTCTTTTTATTTTTTTGCATCTCTGTTACTGGTTTTTGATTTGACCATTAGGTTTGTATATAACATCTTCTGCATATATCAGTCTGTATTAAGTTTGTAGTCGCTTGATTTTGAACCCATTTTTTTACTCCTCTACCTCTCACCATGTTTTAGGTATATGGTGTTCTACTTTATATCCTTTTGTGAGTCGTTTGGTTGATTTTTATATATATATACTTATTTTTACTGCTTTTGTACTTCCTCCCTTTCTTACTCTTATTTCTAGTCTTTCCTTTCCAAAGAGTCCCCTTTATCATTTCTTGCATGCCTAGTTTAGTGGTCATGAGTTCCTTTAGCTGTTGTTTGATGGGGGAACTCTGTCTCTTATATTCTGAATTATAGCCTTGCTGGATATTCTTGGCTGCAGATTTTTCCCTTTCAGCTTTTTTAATGTATCAAACCACTTTATTCTGGCCTTCAAGGTTTCTGCTGAAAAATCAGCTGATAGCATTATGAGGTTCCCCTTGTATTTAACTATTTTCTTTTCTCTTGGTGCTTTTACAATTCTCTCTTTATCACTAATTTTTGCCATTTTAATTACTCTGTGTCTTGGTGTGGACTCCTTGGGTTGATTTTGTTGGGGGCTGTCTGTTTTTTTCCTGCCTCTGAATTTGTTTCCTTTCTGATTTGTGAAGTTTTCAGCTATTCTTTCTTCAAATAAATGTTCTGCCTCCTTTTCTCTCTTTTCTTTCTGGGATCCCTGTAATGTGAACGTTATTGCCCTTGATGGAATCACTGAGTTCCCTAAGTCTGTTCTTGTTTTGCCTAGTTTTTTTTTTTTTCTAACCTTCTGACCTTGATTGCTTTCCATGACTCTGTCCTCCAGGTTCCTGATTTGTTCTTTCACTTCTTCTAATCTACTGTTTATTTCATCTAGTGTGTTTTAAATTTTATTATGTTCTTCATTTCTGATTCTTTTGTATCTCTTTGTTAAGGATCTCACTGGTTTTCTCCATTATTTCTCAAATCAAGTAGTATCTTTATGATCATTACTTTAAATGATCAGACATATTACTTACCTCTGTGGTTTTGTCTGGTTCTTTAATTTAGGATATATTCCTGTGTTTCCTCATTTTGTCTAACTCTGTGTCTCTTTCTGTTAGGAAAGTCAGCTATGTCTCCTGCTCTCCAAAGTAGTGGCCTTATGAAGAAGAGCTCTCGTAGTGCCCTGCAGTGCACTGTCCCCTGTTTACTGGAATCTGGCACTTCAGGGGTGCCCCCTATGTGTGTAGCATATGCCCTGCTGTTGTGAGCCACATTTTCCTTCAGTCCGGTTGTCTGCAGTGGCCTTTCTTGCCTGTTGTGGACAGCGTTTTGTCCCTGTGGTTTTAGTGAAACAGTCTGGGGCCGCCTGGAGCTCGAGTTGAGTCAGACCAAGCATTTGCCAGAGATGCAGTAGCACCAAACTGCAGGGTGTTTACCCTGCGTTGTCCTCTTGAGAAGCTTTCATTGTAAGCTTTAATCAGACCAGCTGTCTGTTCCTAGCCCACTGCTGGGTCCACAGTCTGACTGGTTTGTGTAGTTATCTTTCCCTCTCCCTAGGGCAGGAGTTACTTTGGCGTGGTATTGGCTCCTGTCAGGGCTTCCTGCATGCTGCCAGGCTTCTAGCCCTGGTTTAAATGGTCTCTGGCCAGAAGCATTCCGGAAGAGGCAGATCTGCAATGTGTGGGGAGGTGGGGGTTAGTTGGGCAGTCATGTTAGCAAGCTTCACATTCCCCAGGTGTTCTGTGAGAGGGGCCTTGCAGACTCTAGACTGAAGTGGACCTATCTGAAAGGGGTGGATTTGTAGGTTGGGGGCTGGTATAAGTTAGGTAGTGAATGTCAGCTCCCTGCTATTTCCTGCAGGGGGCGGGGGAGGGAAATGGTGCCTGCCAAGCTGCTTTGTTCTTGGAGACATCCCTCAGGGGATCCCTGCCCCTCCAAGACATGCTCTGAGATGAGTAAACAACTCTCCCTCCAGTATGACTCAGGGGTTTTTCAAACTAGTGCCTCTGTGCTATATTTCAGGGGCTGTTTGTTCTGTCTCTATAAAGGTGGGGACTCAGCTTCCTCTCAGGTTCTCCCAGAGCCAAGCCTACTGATTTTTAAAATTCTAGGCTTTAGGTCCCACCGATTGTTATGAACTTACAAAATTTGGACCCTCTGGTTTTCAGAGTCAGATGTAATAAAGAATCATTTTTGCTGCACGGCCTCCCTGGTGTAGTAGCCTTGTTCCTCTCCCTTCCCTGTACCTAGGGGTCCTCCCTTCTATGGTCCACTTGCAGGCTATTTAGCTCCTTACCCACATCTCCACCCTTCCTGCCCTCTTTGATGTGGCCCTTTCTCTACATTTACTTGTGGAGTTTGTTCTGCCAGTCTTTAGGCCATTTTCTGGGTTATTTACACTGGTATGAGTGTTATCTAATTGTATCTATGGGACAAGGTGAGCTTATTAGGGTCTTCCTACTCTACCAACTTCCCCCATAATCCCATACTTTATACCTTTTACCATTTCTTAACCAATACACATCATACTTTTCTTGCATTGAGATGTTCTTGTATTATTTTTAGTAGATCTAATTACAGGTACTATAATTCTTAACCCTTAGAACCCTTTACTTCTAATAAAAACTAAGAAGTAAGAAATTGTGAATTGTTAGACCACATTTAGAGTAGATTGGCAAATTTATGAGTAGATTTCATTATTTTTGGTAGCATGTGCTTTCTAACAGTACAAAATGTGGCACAAGAAATGTTTGCTGACACGTCCAAATATCTTTAGGTAATGAGAGCCAAAAGAAGATACATCTATGTTTAGTAATTAATGTTTTGGTATTTTATCTTATTTGGAATTGATTTATATATATTGAATGAATTTCCAGGTTACCAAAAATAATTGGGTCATTATTTTTCAGTAGGCATACCATAAAACATTGTTACTGGAAAGTACTGTTGTAAGATTTTATCCCAATTATATGTTTAACATATTTTTAACAGTCATATTCAGATTACTTATGCAAATTTCATGAGAAAGTAAAACAGCCATCGTGACAAAGTTTGCAAAACATATGGAGTGAACTTATTTGACTTACCAGCTCAGGTAGAATACAAGATATATGATTACATTCAATGCTGACAACAAAATATCTCTATTTTAGCTAAACCAAAATAAACTAGCTTTAATTTACAAATATTATCCCAGATCACATAAATTTATAAAGCATTTTGGTTTGTTTCTATAGTCTGGAGAGTTTAGAAATACTAAATTTGATAAGTGCTTATTCTTCTGAGTCAATTAAATCAAACTTTTTTACAGAGTAATTTTGGCAATACCATCGAGGGGAAGAAAAATATGCCACATATGTATCATATACCCACAAACATGGGCAGGAACACAAACCACCCTGTAGCTTCCATTCAAAATTTTAGCTATGAATCAGGTACAATACAAACTCCACTAGTTGATAATAACATTTGAATTCAAATTATGTTCCAGGCAGAGCAAGTTAAAGTTACCTGCTTCAGTGGCTAAGGCTTTTTACTAATATTTGTGGAAAAAATTATGAAGATTTGTATTTTTCCTTCACAAGCAATCTCTTAGAAGGTATGGACTAGACTTGGGCAAAGGAGTGTTTATAGCAGTTTGTATTTTAAAAGGCCTCTTTCCTCCACTGTTTCTCCATTTTTGGGTGATTGAGGCCAGTGTCTTATTTACCTTCTTGGGTATTTACATTTCAAAGACATAAAATTTACATCTTCAAGGGACAGAGAAAGAATGTAAGTTTTCTCCTATTAGTTTTGGTGCCATTTGGATAACTTCAGCAGTTGTAATAAAATGTTACAGCGAAGACCTATAATTAGAGGGAGTGTCTGGTCAAAGAAATTCTCTGGACTAAGGGTCAAATAGGTCATCTTTAGGGTTGCAATTGAAGGAGGTCATTTGGGTCACTAAACACAGGGAAATGGTAAGCCCATTGATCTTGCCCATTTTGCACAGCCAGAGACAGACTTCATCTTAATGTTTTGCTTTCACTGTGATCCTTAGCAGGGATCACTGTTGGAAGGATGGGCATAGCACCAGGCAGTAAATGATCTATGTGAGGAGAGGAAGGTCCTTTATACAAATAACTGGCTCCAGGGGCCTTTCTTTGCCTTCTCTTTTCTCTTTTCCTCCTCACTGGAGGCTTTGATAACCCTGTCAGCTTTTTCCTTGGTTTCACGGACCCCTTATGAATCACATTCCTTGCTTTCGCCCAGTTCATGGGAAAGCTGAGAGGGCTCACAATCTGTGGTATAGCTCAGAGGAAACAAGCATATAGCTCATATGGATCTTTAAGAACATTGTGGATTTTAAAGCCTTTAGAGATGCTGACCGTTTGGACCATTTTGGCCACCATGAATAATGGTCCATAGCCCCCCCCTTCCAAAACCCAAAACAACCTGCGAGAGCCAGTTAGCTTCCCTCTGTCTGATGCAGTCCTGCTGCATAAAATCTTTTTTAAAAGTTTGACTTCCAGTTAGCTTCTGATCTGTTTCCACTTCATTTTCTCCCATTACCTCAATCTTACGTGTTGTTAATCAGTAAGTTTTGGATGATGCTACTGTGCACCCCCTTCATAGGCAGTTGCTTTCCAGGGTGTCCCCATCCACCTGTCCAGGAATTGGGTCCACTTCTACTAGCCTGATATACGCAAGGTCTTTGGGAAAAGCCCATGGGCATCTGGAATGTAACGCCAGAGCCTTGGCATGTTGGTATGCTGCAGCACTGAGCAATTCCCAGGAATCTTCCATTGGGTTCTACATTTACCAAGGAGCTAGTGCACCTCCTCAAGGTTCTTAGGGGGTGCTGGCAATAGATGTTCAGGAAATTTATTTACTTTTTTTTTTCTTTTAGCAACTTTGAACCAGGGATTGACCCACGATAGTTCATCAGGTCAGAGGACAAAGAGCAACACCACACTGTGTTAAATGGCAGCATAGAGACCATAGGCCTCTGTTGCATTTGCCTTTTCATTGGGCCCCTGGTTTGCTGTTGCAAGGCTCTTTCCTCTCTGGGTTAGGACATACCATCTAGGCACAACCCACTGACTCAGCTGTTACAGACAGAGGCTGCCTATTCTCTTGGACTAGAGGAATCCTTTCTTCCTGCTTTATTCCACAGCCTCTCCTTGGGCAGTGGCAATGGCTTTGCAGTCCACTCCACTGGACTAAGTTCTCCTCCTAGGACTTGAGGCATAGAGGACCCTTGTGCATATCAATAGTCAGTTAAGGCCCTTATAATCAATGGTCTGATCGTCTGGTTAGACCATATGGTCTTCATCAGGCTGCTCTGGGAAGAACATTGAATTATCAGAGCAGCTGGGATATTTTGGGTTCCACACCACAGGCAGCACACGACAGAGACAATATGTGAAAGTGCGGAGCGGAGCAGCAGACCTCCAGGAAGCGGTGTTCTTTTCTCAGATGAGGTTCCCCACTTGAGTTAGGTGGTTTTTAAGCAAGCTGCAGCTAAATGACATTCAGCTAACTGCAAGGGCAAACACGCAGTCCTGCTGACTACCTCAATTGTGTGCGGGTCTCAGGCTATGAGTAACCAGTATTGAGGCCGGACCAGCCCTTGTGGTTTTTATTATGATTGCAAGATGCCCTCAGCAAGACCATCAAGAAAGTTGGAAACAAACAAGATTTATTGCTTGCAGGTTCCGGAAAGCACACAGCAAGGTCGTGGAAGGAGAGAGAATACAAGGCTAGGATTTTGTGTGTTCACTCTTTATTTGTGAATTTAAAACACAGGAAGAGAAAAACAAGGCATCCAAATGGCCAGTTATCTAAATCAGCAAAGATCTCTAAAACAAAGGAAGAGGAAAGGAGTTGTGGGAGTGGCTCTTTATCTAAATGTATAGCAGGCAATATATTTATTCAAGATAGCCATCTTTTAAAGTGCATGCCTCTGCAATCAAACCTTAAGTCAGAAGCTTGCATCATAGAAAGGAAAAACTATCCGGGCTTACACTATAATATCTTAGAGGTTTCAGAGTACAGGTTATCTCCTTGGTTACATTTGTTCCTAGGTATTTGGTGCAATGAAATTGAAAATGGGATTGTTTCCTTATTTTCTGATAGTTATTAGTGTATAGAAATGCAACAGACTTTTGTATATTGATTTTGCATCCTGCAACTATACTGAATTTGTTCATTAGTTCTAATGGTTTTTGGCAGTCTCAAGAATTTTCTATATATAATGTGTCATCTACAAATACAGTTTTGCTTTTTCCTTTCCATTTTGGGTGCTTTTCGTTTCTTTTTCTTGCCTAATTGCTCTGCCTAGGACTTCCAAAATTACCTTGAGTAAAAATGGTAAGAATGGTCATCTTTGTCCTGATCTTAAAGGAAAAGCTTTCAGCTTTTTGACATTGAATATGATGCTAGCTGTGAGCTTTTTATATATGGTCTTTATTAAGTTGAGGTAAGTTCCCTCTAAACCCACTTTGTTGAGAGTTTTTAATCACAAATGGCCATTGAATTTTTTCCCATGCTTTCTGCATCTCTTGAGATGCAGATGCAGGGATATAAGATTTTTATGCTTCAGTCTGTTAAAGGTGGTATATCATACTGATTAATTTACAGATGCTGAACCATCCTTGCATCCCTGGAGTAATACCTACTTATTTATGGTGTACGGTCCATTTAATGTACAGTTTAATCTTGTTTGCTAATTCTGTGGGGGCTACATCTATGCTTATCAGGGATATTGGCCTGTAATTTTCTTTTCATGTGATGTCCTTGTCTGGTTTTAGTATGAGGATAATGCTAGTCTTGTAAAATAAGTTTGGAAGTGTTCTCTTCTGTTTCTTGGAGTGGTTTGAGAAGGATCTGTATTCATTCTTTAAATGTTTGGTACAGTTCACCAGTGAAACCATCTGGTCCTGGATTTTTGTTTGTTGGGAGGTTTTGGTTACTGATGTGGTCTCCTACCTAGTAACTTGTCTGTTCAGACTTTCTGTTTCTTTATGATTCAGTCTTGGCAAGTTGTATATTTCTAGGAAATAAACCATTTCTTCTAGGTTGTCCAATCTGTTCATGTTTATTTTTTTTAAAGATTTTATTTATTTATTTGACAGAGATCACAAGTAGGCAGAGAGGCGGAAGCAGGCTCCCTGCTGAGCAGAGAAACCGATGTGGGGCTCGATCCCAGGACCCTGGGATCATGACCTGAGCTGAAAGCAGAGGCTTTAACCCACTGAGCCACCCAGGCGCCCCCAATCTGTTGATGTTTAATTGTTCATAGTACTCTTTTATGATCTTTTGTATCTATGTGTTATCTGATTTTTTTAAAAGAGATCACAAGTAGGCAGAGAGAGAGAGGAGGAAGCAGGCTCCCCAGTAAGCAGAGAGCCCGATGCGGGCCTCGATCCCAGGACCCTGGGATCATGACCTGAGCTGAAGGCAGAGGCTTTAACCCACTGAGCCACCCAGGTGCCCCGTGTTATCTGATTTTAACTTCTCTTTTAATCCTTTCAGAAAACCACCTCTAAGTTTCATTGATCTTTTCTGTTGTCATTAGTGTCTTTCTTATTTCTAGTCTGGTCTTTGTGACTTCCTTCCTTCTACTAACGTTGGGCTTTGTTTTTCTTTCCCAATTCTTTGAGGTATAAAGTTAGGTTGTTTAGGGTTTTTTCCTTGTTTCTTCTTTTTTTTTAAATATTTTATTTATTTATTTGACAGACAGAGATCACAAGTAGGCAGAGAGGCAGGCAGAGAGAGGGGAGGAAGCAGGCTCCCCGCTGAGCAGAGAGCCCCATGTGGGGCTCGATCCCAGGACCCTGGGATCATGACTTGAGCCGAAGGTGGAGGCTTAACCCATTGATCCACCCAGGCGCCCCTCCTTGTTTCTTCTTAATGTACACATTTATCACCATGAACTTTCCTCTTAGAACTGCTTTTGCTGTATCCCATAACTTTTGGTATGTTGTGTTTCCATTTTCATTTGTCTAGAGATTTTTTTTAAATATTTTATTTATTTATTTGGCAGAAAGAGATCACAAGTAGGCAGAGAGTCAGGCAGAGAGAGAGAGAATCAGGCTCTCGGCTGAGCAGAGAGCCCGATATGGGGCTCGATCTCAGGACCCTGAGATCATGACCTGAGCCAAAGGCAGCGGCTTAACCCACTGAGCCTTCCAGGCGCCCCTGTCTAGAGATATTTTTAAATTTCTTCTCTTCTTTGACCCATTGGTTGTTCAGGAACATGTTTAATCTCTACCTGCTTGTGAATTATTCAGTTCCAATTGATTTCTAGTTTCTTACCATTGTGGTTGGAAAATATGGGTGATATGATTTGTCTTCTTAAATTTATTAAAACTTGCTTTGTGCCATAATATGTGATCCTGGAGAATGTTCCACGTGTGCTTGAGAAGAATGTGTATTTTATTGCTTTTGAGTGGAATGTTCTATATATACCTGTTGAGTCCATCTTGTCTAATGTGTCATAGAATACCTTTTCCCATCCCTACACTTTCTATTGTGTGTGTGTGCTTACATCTGAAGTGAGTCTCTGATAGGCAGCATATAGATAGGTCTTTTTTTTTTCTTAATCCATTCAGTTATCTCATGTCTTTTGATTGGAGCATTTAATATATTTAAAGTAATTACTGATACATATATACTTAATGCATTCTTACTCATTGTTTTCTGGTTGTTTTGGAGTTCTTTGTTTCTTTTTCTCTTCCTCTCTTCTCTTGTGCTTTGATGACTTTCTTTAGTGTTACAGAAAAAAATATATAAAGAAAGGAATCCAAGCAAATCTGTTACAGGTTTTTTGGTTTGTGGTAACCATGACGTTCATATATCACATTCTCTGCAGATAGTAGACTGTATTTTTGTATTTGTGTTTTTCTGATGGGGTGAATTCCATTATATTTCAGCTCACTGATCCATTCTTCTGCTTTTTCCTGTCTGCTCTTTAACCTCTCTCATGCATTTTTCAGTTCAATTATTGCATTTTTTAACTCTGTGACTTCTATTTGGCACTGTCTTCTATATTCTGCCTATTTGTCAAAGTCCTCACTGTTCATCCATTCCTCTCCTGAGCTCTGTGAGCATCTATGACTGTTACTTTGAACCCCTTACCAGGTACAGCACTCAACTCTGCTTTACGAAGGTCTTGTCCTGAGGTTTTATCCTTGTTACTTCATTTGGAGCATACTCCTGTTTGTCTCTTTTGCTTCACTCTCTATGCTGATTTCTATGCATGAGATGAAATAGCCACTTCTTCCGATATTAAAGAAGTGGCCCCTGCACCAGCTTTTGATGCCTCTCAGACCTTTGTGACTGTCCAAGCAGCCTATTTTTAGTGCCTCCCAGTAGTTGAGGATATGCCAAGACATGCCAGTATCCCTAAGGGCAGGATGTCAGCCAGCATCAAGACCAAAGCTCACTGGAAGCAGAACCTCAGCAGCTTTTAAAGTATGCAGGCATAGTTCTTTGGGACCACAGGTGTAAGTTCTGCTGGCCACCAGTGCCAGGCAATATAGAGGTGTCTTCTGGGCAGAAGCTACCAAAGTCAGAGCACCAGAAAAAGAAACAGTCTCCTTTCCAGGTAATACTGATGAGTTGAAACAAGGCAGAGAGAGCATGCAAAGATGGTGTCTCCTATCCTCCATCCCGAGAGTATTTCAGTAAGCCCCTAGATGCATCTTAAATTAGATGCCTGCCTCTCCTGCCCCTTTTGCCAGTGCATTAAGATTAAGCAAGTAGGGCAATTTCCTTTTTTCTTTTAATTTTTAGGTTTTTTAAGATTTTATTTATTTGTCTGACAGAGATTGCAAGTAGGCAGAGAGGCAGGCAGGGCACGGGGTGGGGTGAGGGGAAGCAGGCTCCCTGCTGAGCAGGGAGCCCAACACAGGGCTCGATCCCAGGACCCTGAGATCATGACCCGAGCTGAAGGCAGAGACTTTAACCCACTGAGCCACCCAGGTGCCCTGAGTAGGTCATTTTCAAAGAAAGTCTGGGTGCTTTTCGGTTGGCTGCATCTATACTCAATGGGGAATCCATTCATATGAGCCCTTTCAGAACCTTTTCTCAGTTTTCCATAGCCTTATAGGTCTTGTGGATGTAAATCCCTTTAGCTTTCGAAGATCTCAGGTGCATGTGTTAAAAATTGGGTATCTGATGTAGGGTTCCAACTTTTCATTCCTCAGGGAAAAGCAGCTCATGGTTTTGAGTTCCCTTACTCTTGGTTGCAGATCACAGCACCACGGGTCGGGTTTATGGTGCTTTCATGTGGGTGTTTTCTCATTTGCCCAATGCGTACAAGTTGCTGTTAGTTTTTAGGTGTTTTTCATAGGAATATTTTCATATGAAGCTATAGATTTAGTGTGTCTGTGGAAGGAGGTGAGTTCTAAATCTTGCTAAGTTGCTATCTTGAACCAGAACCCTGAAAGAATAAATTTTTAACAAATTTTAATACTGGCCATTAGGGGTATTTTGGATCTTGAGATTGCTCCTGTTGCCTCATATGCCAGGATGACTATCCATTTATTCCTCAAGTATCCTGACTCACGACTGTAACAGTTTACAAAAAATTACATCTAAATTAAAGAGGGTCTTATTTTATGTTTGCCACCTTGCAAAATAATAGTCCTCATAATTAATTTTAAAAAGACAACAAAACTATACCATCTTCTTTCTCCCTCAGCTATACCATTTTCAACTCATAGTAAAATAAACTGAATTGGGGCGCCTGGGTGGCTCAGTCGGTTCAGCATCTGCCTTTGGTTCAGGTCATGATCCCAGGGTCCTGGGATCGAGCTTCACGTCGGGGTCCCTACTCTGAAAGGAGTGTGCTTCTCCCTCTCCCTGCTCCCGCTTTCTCTCTCAATCTGTCTCTAAAATAAATAAATTTATTTTTTAAGGTTTTTATTTATTTATTTGGCAGACAGAGATCACAAGTAGGCAGAGAGGCAGGCAGAGGGAGATGGGGGAGGCAGACTCCCTGCTGAGCAGGGAACCCGATGCAGGGCTTGATCCCAAGACCCTGAGATCGTGACCTGAGCTGAAGGCAGAGGCTTAACCCACTGAGCCACCCAGGTGCCCCAATAAATTTATTTTAAAGACTGAGTTGACAGCAGAAATATTGTTTCTCAACAATTTGCACACTAGTGGCAGTTTCAAGATAATGCCTTACTTTTCCTAATGGAATTTACAGTTTATAAATGTTCTATCTTTTCTAAGAAGTTATATCCATATATTCCTACCCTATTGATGAAGGAATTAACACAAAGATGTTAAGTGACGTTTGTGTAATGCCAGCTGTTTTCTGTAGAACATCAATCATCCTTGGTAAAGCATCTCTTACTGGAGTGCCCCAAGTTGTTCTCACTTGAGGCAGCTTTTGGAGTTAGGATTGTGATTTTTGTCTTTCTGATAGTCTCTCTGATAGTCTTTCCCTTTCATACCGCAGAGACATTGTGGGTTCAATTCCAGACCATAATAAACTGAATACTTCAGTAAAGTTAGTCAGAGGAAGTTTTTAGTTTCCCAGTGCATATAAAAGTTATGTTTACAGTACACTGTAGCTTATTAATTGTGAAATAGCATTATGTATAAAGAGATCATGTGCATACCTTAACTTAAAAATATACTATTGCTAGAAAATGCTAACCATCCTCTGAGCTTTTAATGAATCATAATCTTTTTGCTAGTGGAGGGTCTTGTTCTGACGTTGTTGCCTGCTGACTGATCAGGATGGTGGTTGTGGCACACCGATTGACTCTTCCTTTCATGAACAGTCTCTCCGTAGTATGTAGTGCTGTTTCATAGTGTATGACCCACAGAACCACTTTCAAAATCGGAGTCACTCCTCTCAAACCCTAGTGCTGCTCTATCAACTAAGTTTATGTCCTATTCTAAATCCCTTGTCATTTCAACAATCTTCATAGCCCCTTGAGCAGTAATTCCATCTCTAGCAACCACTTTTTGGCTCATCCATAACACAATCATGAGACTGCAGCAATTCCATCACATCTTCAAGTTCCACTCGTAATTTTAGTTCTCTGGCTGTTTCCACCATATTTGCAGTTACTTCATCCACTGAAGTCTTGAACTCCTCAAAGTTATCAATGAGGGTGTACTTTTTCCAAACTCCCAACAATGTGGATATTCTGCCCTCTTCCCATTAATCAAAGATATTCTTACTGGCATCTAGAATAGGGATTCCTTTCCAGTATGTTTTCTTTTTCTTTTTTAATTTAGTGATTCATCAGTTGCATATAACACCCAGTGCTTATTATATCACATGCCCTCCTTAATGCCCATCACCCAGTTATACTCCATCCCCCAACCTACCTTCCCTCCAGTGCCCTCAGTTTGTTTCCTATAGTTAAGAGTCTCTTATGGTTTGTCTCTCTTTGTCTTATTTTATTTTTCCAGCCTTTCCCCTATGTTCATTTGTTTTGTTTCTTAAATTCCACATACGGAGGAATCATATGATACTTTTCTTTCTCTGACTTATTTCACTTAGCATAATACCCTCTAGTTCATCCATGTCATTGCAAATGGCAAGATTTCATTCTTTTGATGGCTAATACTCCATTGTATGTGTGTGTGTGTATACATACACACACACACACACACACACACACACATATATATACACACACACATATATAAATATATATGTATATATATATATATATATATACACACACACACACACTCACATATATATACCACCTCTTTTTATCCATTCATCTGTTGATGGACCTCTGGGCTTTTTCCATAGTTTGGCTACTGTGGACATTGCTGCTATAAACATTGGGATGCATGTGCCCCCTTGACTCATTAAGTTTATATTCTTTGGATAAATATCTAGTAGTGCAGTAGCTGGGTCATAGGTAACTCTAATTTTTTGAGGAACATCCGTACTGCTTTCCAAAGTAGTTGTACCTGTTTGCATTCCCACTAACAGTGTAAGAAGGTTCCCCTCCAACATCTGTCATTTCCTGAGTTGTTAATTTTAGCCATTCTGAACTGATGTGAGGTGGTAGCTCATTGTGGTTTTCGTTTGTATTTCCCTGATGCTGGGTGATTTTGAGCAATTTTTTTCATGTGACTGTGGACCATTTGTATGTCTTCAGAGTCTTCTGCCCATTTCTTTTTTTTTTTTTTTTTAAGATTTTTTATTCATCTATTTAAGAGAGAGACAGTGAGAGAGAGCATGAAAGGGGAGAAGGTCAGAAGGAGCAGACTCCCCACAGAGCAGGGAGCCTGACGTGGGACTCGATCCCAGGACCCTGGGACCATGACCCAAGCCAAAGGCAGACACTTAACCAACTGAGCCACCCAGGTGCCCTTCTGCCCATTTCTTGACTGGATTTTTTTGTTGTTGTTGTTTTCTGGGTGCTGAGTTGGATAAGTTCTTTATAGATTTTGGATACTAGTCCTGTATCTGATAAGATGTTTGCAAATATCTTCTCCCATTCTGTAGGTTACCTTTTAGTTTGTTCACTGTTTCCTTTGCTATGCAAAAGCTTTTTCTCTCGATGATGTCCCAATTTTTGCTTTTCTTTCCCTTGCCTTTGGAGACATGTCTAGCAAGAAGTTGCTGCAGCTAAGGTCAAAGAGGTTGCTGCCAGTGTTCTCCTCTAGGATTTTGATGGATTTCTGTCTCACACTTAGGTCTTTCATCCACTTTTGAGCTTATTTTTGTGTATGGTGTAAGAAAGTGGTCCGGATTCATTCTTCTGCATGTGGCTGTCCAGTATTCCCAGCACCATTTATTGAAGAGACAGTCTTTTTTTTTTTTCCTGTTGGATATTTTCCTGCTTTGTCAAAGATTAGTGCACCATGGAGTTGAGGGTCCATTTCTGGGCTCTCTATTCCTTTTTTTTTTTTTTTAAGATTCATTCATTTGACAGACATCACAAGTAGGCAGAGAGGCAGGCAGAGAGAGAAAGGAGGAAGCAGGCTCCCCGTTGAGCAGAGAGCCCAATTCGGGACTTGATCCCAGGACCCTGGGATCATGACCTGAGCCGAAGGCAGAGGCTTTAACCCACTGAGCCACCCAGGTGCCCCTGGGTTCTTTATTCTGTTCCTTGATCTAGGTATCTGTTTTTTTGCCAGTACCATACTGTTTTGATGATTACAGCTTTATAATAGAGCTTGAAGTCCAGAATTGTGATGCCTCCAGTTTTGGTTTTCTTTTTCAACATTATTTTGGCTATCAGGGGTCATTTCTGGTTCCATACAAATTTTAGGATTGTTTGTTCCAGCTCTGTGAAAAATACTAATAGTATTTTGCTAGGAATTGCTTTGAATGAATAGATTGCTTTGGGTAGCACAGACATTTTAACAATATTTTTTTCTTTCAATTCAGGAACATGGACTGTTTTTCCATCTCTTTATGTCTTCGTCAATTTCTTTCATAAGTGTTCTATAGTTTTCACAGCACAGATCCTTTACCTCTTTGGTTAGGCTTATTCCTAGGCATCCTAAGGTTTTTGGTACAATTTTAAGTGGGATCAATTCCTTGATGTCTCTTTCTTCTGCGTCATTGTTAGTCTATAGAAACTCAAGTGAATTCTGTGCATTGATTATATATCCTGCCACTTTGCTGAATTCTTGTATGAGTTCTAGCAATTTTAGGGTGGAGTCTTTTGGGTTTTCTTCATGAAGTATCATGTCATTTGCGAAGAGTGAAAGTTTGACTTTTTTCTTGCTGACTTGGATGCCTTTTATTTCTTTTTGTTTTCTGAATGCTGAGGCTAGGACTTCCAGTACTATGTTGAACAACAGTGGTGAGTTATGAAATTGAGGTATGTTCCATCTATCCCGACTTTGTTGAGGGTTTTTATCAGGAAAGGATGCTGTATTTTGTCAACTGCTTTTTCTGCATCTGTTGAGAGGATCACATGGTTCTTTCCTTTCTTTCATTAATGTGGTATATTACATAGATTGTTTGGCAGATGTTGAAGCACCCTTGCAGCCCAGGACTAAATCCCACTTGGTCATGGTGAATAATGCTTTTAATGTACTGTTGGATCCTTTTAGCCAATAGCTTGGTGAGAATTTCTGCATCCATGTTCATCAGGGATATTGGTATGTAATTCTTCTTTTTGGTGGGGTCTTTGTCTGGTTTTAGGATCAAGGTAATGTTGGCGTCATAGAATGAGTATGGAAGTTTTCCTGCCATTTCTATTTTTTGAAACAACTTCAGAAGAATAGATATTAAGTCTTCTCTGCTGGGAGGCCATCTGGCCCTGGACTCTTGTTTGTTGGGAAATTTTCAATTTCCTTGCTGGTTATTGGTCTGTTCAGATTTTCAATTTCTGCCCGTTTCAGTTTTGGCAGTCTGTATGTTTCTAGGATTTTACCTATTTCTTCCAGATTGCCTAATTTAGTGGTACATAATTGCTCGTAATATTCTCTTATAATTGTACTTCTTCGGTGTCAGTTGTGATCTCTCCTGTTTCATTCAGCATTTTGTTTATTTGGGTCCTTTCTCTTTTCTTTTTGTTAAGTCTGGCTAGAGGTGTAGCAATCTTGTTAATTGTTTGAGAGAACCAGCTTCTAGTTTCGTTAATCTGTTCTACTGGTTTTTTTTTTTAATTTCTGTATCATTGATTTTGGCTCTAATTTTTTTTTTAAAGATTTTATTTATTTATTTGTCAGAGAGAGCGGGAGAGAGAGTGAGCGAGCACAGGCAGGCAGAGTGGCAGGCAGAGGCAGAGGGAGAAGCAGGCTCCCTGCCGAGCAAGGAGCCCGATGTGGGACTTGATCCCAGGACGCTGGGATTATGACCTGAGCCGAAGGCAGCCGCTCAACCGACTGAGCCACCCAGGCGTCCCTTGGCTCTAATTTTTATTATTTCTCTTCTCTTGCTGGATTTAGGTTTTATTTGTTGTTCCTTTTCTAGCTCCCTTTAGGTGTAAGTTTAAGTTGTATATTTGAGACTTTTCTTACTTCTTGAGAAAGGCCAGCATTGCTATATACTTCCCTCTTAGGACCACCTTTGATGCCTCCCAGAGGTTCTGAACTGTCATGTTTTCATTTTCATTTGCTTCCATGTATTGTTTTAGTTGTTCTTTAATTTCTTGGTTGACCCATTCATTCTTTAGTAGGATGTTCTTTAACTTCCATGTACTTGTGTTCCTTCCAAATTTTCTCTTGTGATTGAGTTCAAGTCTTAAAACATTGTGATCTGAAAATATCCATGGTATAATCTCAGTCTCTTTGTACACATTCTGTAGCACCCCAAAACAATTACAATAGTGATATCAAAGATCAGTGATTACCATAATAAATATAAGTTTGAAATATTTCGAGAATTACCAAAATGTGAAAGAGACACAATCGTTGTTGGAAGACTTGCTCCATGCATGGTTGCCACAAACCATCAATTTAAAAAAACACAGTATCTATGAAGTAATGAATAAAGCAATGTGCATTACAACGAGGTATTGCCTAGACTTATTCAGAAAAGGAAGAAGCCACATGAGTGCTGTGTATAAAGGCTGCTCGGCCTTTTTCAGCAATACACACCCACTGAAAACATCACCCACTTCCAGATGATTAATCAGATTGTAAGACATGTTTATCTCTGTTCCTTCCAATTATGAATAGAGTCCTTCAGGTCTTGAGTCACAGTCTGAGTGACTGGAATACAATTTGACTGTTCAAAAACGGAAGTGAGAAAATTCTCAACCAAAAAGCACATATGGCCTGATAGAATCTTGTACATACTGAATTTTGTTCTGAAACCCACCTGTGGTGAAACATTTACTTTGGGGCTCCTCCCTCTGAAATGGTTCAGATCTCTCTGGCAGCTTCAGATTACATTCATTATTTATATAATTTTAACCTTATCTAAAACTACTGAGACCCTTTAAGGATATTTTATTCATTAAGCAAATTTCCATTTCCTCTAAAAGCACTACTTTACCAAGTATTGAAATGATAAACTCTTTCTGAATATCTTTTGGCTGCCTTCCATTAGATAAAGGAGTATTTAAATAGCTTACGGAGATACAAGCTTGGATGTTTTTGTTTGAATAACAGTTATAATATTAGTTTTTATTTCATGTGATTCTCTCGTTCCCAAAGAAATAAATGGAATAATTACCTTTTATTCAGATAATGTTACTTTAATCCGTAAAATGAGCCCACTTGCTTTTGACTACACATTTAACATGATGAAAAAATTAAATTTTCTAGGAAAAGGGCCAGACAGGTTCAAAATATCTTATAGATCAAGGCAAATTGCTTTTTGGCTTGTTCTGATGCCTGGCTTATTCAAGTTCTAGTCCAGCGTTTATTATTTTTAAAAGATTTGATTGATTGAACACATGAGCAGGGGGAGAGAGAATCTCCTCTAGAGTTGGGAAGTTAACTGAGGCACCTAGGCACCCCACCTTTGGTTTATTAGGTGACCTCTCTGTGCCTTCATTTTCGCATCTTCAAGTATGGATAACAATTGCCTTTGCTATTGGGTGTGGATTGAGTCACTATAGATAAAGTAAAAATCTGATTTTATAGGGGCACTTGGGCTGTTCAGTGGGTTAAGTGTGAACTCTTTTTTTTAAGATTTTATTTATTTATTTGAGAGAGAGAGTGAGCAAACATGAGAAGGGAGAAGGTCAGAGGGAGAAGCAGACTCCCTATGGAGCTGGGAGCCCGATGTGGGACTCAATCCCAGAACTCCGGGATCATGACCTGGGCCGAAGGCAGTTGCCCAACCAATTGAGCCACCCAGGCACCCAAGTGTCAACTCTTTATTTCAGATCAGATCATCATCTTGGGGTCATGAGATCAAGCCCTGTGTCAGGCTCTGTGTGGGTTGTGAAGCCTACTTAAGAGTCTCTTTCTCCCTCTGCCCCACCCCCTGCTTGCTCAATTTCTCTCAAAAACAAAAATCTGATTTTATACTTTCATTTTTGTCTAAGCTTTGTAGCACTTCAAAATAAAAGCTGATTGTTTTAGTCTGTAGATTATTTGCTAGGATGCCAAATAAGCCAGAAAAATTTAATTATACAAACCAACCATGAAAAAAGGGTCATTTTCATGTGCATTATTAATGTTTATCTCAAAGTGATTGGACAATATTAAAAAGCCACTTTTTATTGTATTTGTCTAAGGCTAGCATTACATAATTATTTGAAATCACCACCTGCCTCATTTAACATTACCCACAAAAAGCAAGTACATGTGATTTGAGACATTAGGAGGAAATGGGAAATTGTCATCTGCAGCTAAAGAAAATTTACTACAAATCAGGTATTTGATAGGTATCCATAAATACACGATTATTAAATTAGAATAAAATCTAGTTTGTGTAGGGATTCAAATGTGAGTTGAGAAAAGTATATTTAAACATTTGTTCATAGTGACGATGTCTTTGTTTTTGCAGATTTGTATTTTTTAGATATTTAAAGTTGGCTATCTTAAAGTGACAATTTTACACAAAAATTTAATAGTGTACACCTTTAGAAGCACATCTACTTTCTTCTAAATATCATTAGTTTTGACCTGTGATTAAATTTTTATTAGTGAAAAAATGAATCACTTGACACTTTAAGGTTTTTGGTATTGTCCTAAAACAAATGCTGTGTTCTTGGGAGTGTGCTATTTCTATGTTTGGCTTATTTTAATATTGAGCCTTGTATATTTTCTTTTTTTTTTTTTTAAAGATTTTATTTGTTTATTTGACAGAGATCACAAGTAGGCAGAGAGGAAGGGAAGCAGGCTCCCCACCCAGCAGAGAGCCCGATGTGGGGCTCGATCCCAGGACCCAGAGATCATGACCTGAGCCGAAGGCAGAGGCTTAACCCACTGAGCCACCCAGGCGCCCCGAACCTTGTATATTTTCATCTGTATATAGCCATTAAGAGATCCTGCAATAAATCTAGAGTCACAGAATATTAGAGTAATAATGTACCTTTTAGAAAACCTAGTTCAAGGGTAGAACATAACTAACTTTGGGTCTTTTTTATGCCCAGAGGACTTTCAAAGCCTGTGTGGGAGGGGATTCATGATGGTAGCATAGAAAGACCTAGAACTCACTTCCACACACAGATACCACAAGTTTATAAGAAAATTATTCCATATGTAGCTGTAAAGTACCTGAGAACTAGATGAACTTCACCATCACAATAAAAGAGATGGATCAAGAAGGGTAGCTGAGGCAGAGACATGGCCTCACCTGGGAACCCACCCCAGATGCAGGAATCCCACAGCCAGAACTGTCCCTTGAGAAATGAAGCTATTGTGCCACCCTGAGGGCCGGCATTGGAGAGATGAACCTCCAAAACATCTGGTTTAAAAAAAATCAATGGAGATTAAGACCAGAAGAATCATAGAACTATGGGGAATGGAGATTCTGCTCTTAAATCCACTTACCCTGATAATCAGCATCAAAGTAACAGATTGAAAAGTACCCAGACTATAGTGAGGGAGACCCACTTACTAAGTGTGAAGTGACTGCAGAAGCAGCAGCAACCGGCAGGAGTTTCATGTGAGGCTGGAAGTGCCGACAGACACTATTACTGCAATCGCATCCTAACTTGCTGATCATGGGCATAACAGAATTATTAAGGGTCAATCCAACAACAGGATAGAACATATTATTTGCTTTATACATTTAGGTGCCTCAATGTCGGGTGCATAAATTTTAACAGGAATAAAAGGGGAAATAGCAGTATGATAATAGGAAGGGACATTAATACCCCACTTTCATCAATGGATAGTAATAAGGAATCACTGGCCTCAAATAAGATATTAGACAACATGGACTTAATAGATATATATTATGCTGTTTAGGGATGGAACGTTCTTTTTTTTAATAAAGATTTTATTTATTTAATTGACAGACAGAAATCACAAGTAGGCGGGGGGGGGGAAGCAGACTCCCCATAGAGCAGAGAGTCCAATGCGGGGCTTGATCCCAGGACCCTGGGATTATGACCTGAGCCGAAGGCAGAGGCTAAACCCACTGAGCCACCCAGGTGCCCCTGGAATGTTCTATATATAATTCTTTCCAAGTAAACATGGAACATTCTTTAGGCACCTGTTGGGCCATAAAATATTTCTCAATACATTAGAAATCAGTTATGAGAAGAAAAGTGGAAAATGTACAAACAACACATGGAGACTTAACATGCTGTTGAACAACTAATGTATCAGTGAAGAAATAAAAGAGGAAAAAATAATACCGTGAGATAAATGGATATAAAATGTTTCAAAATCTTTGGGATGAAGCAAAAGCAGTTCTAAGAGGGAAGTTCAGAGCAATACAGGCTAACCCCAAAACAAAGAAAAATCTTAATCTAAGCCCAAAGTTAGTAGAAGGAAATAATGAAGATCATAGCAGAAATAAATGAAAGACTTAGATCCATGAAACTAAAAACTGGTTCTTTGAAAAGATAGAAAAATTGACAAACTTTAGCCAGACTCATTAAAAAAAAAAAAGGAGAAACTATAAGCAATACTTCAGATATAAAGGGATAAGAGAATACTATGAACAATTATATGCCAACAAATTAGACAACTAGAAGAAATGAATATATTCCTAGAAACATACAATATTCCTAGACTGAATCAAGAAACAATATAAAATCTGAAGAGACTTTAGTAACAAAATTGAATTAATAATTAAACTCCCAATAAATCCATATCCAGATGGCTTCATAGGTGAATTCCAGCAAACTTTTTTTTAAAGATTTTTATTTATTTATTTGACAGAGACACTGAGAGAGAGAACACAAGCAGTGGGAGAGGGAGAACCAGGCTTCCCGCTGAGTAGGGAGCCCAATGCAGGGCAGGAGCCTGGCATCATGACCTGAGCCGAAGGCAGCTACTTAACAACTAAGCCACCCAGGCACCACTCCAGCAAACATTTTTTTAAAAAGTTGATACCTTCCCTTCTTACATACTCCTCCAAAATTGAAGGAACACTTCCAAACTAATTTTGCAAGCCCAGCATTACCCTAATGCCCAAATCAGACAATGACACTACAAAAAACCACAAAATTACACACCAGTATCTCTGATGAACATAGATGCAAGAGTCCTCAATAAAATGAGCAAACTAAGTTCAGCAATACACTAAAAATCACACAGTGTGACTAAGTGGGATTCATTCCAGGCATGCAAGGATGCTTTATCATTCACAAATCAATGTGATATACTATATTAGCAAAATGAAGGATAGAAGTTATATGATTATTAAAATAGACAAAAAACACTTGAGAAAATTCAACATCCATTTAGGATTAAAAACTCTCAACGAAGTTTGTATAGAGGAACTATATCTCAACATAATAAAGGCCATGTATGACAGATCCACAGGAAACATTATACTCAATGGTGAAAAGCTGATACCTTTTCCTCTTGATCAGGAACAAGACAAGGATGCCCACTGTCAACACTTTTATTCAATATGGTATTGGAATTCCTAGCCATGCCAATTAGACAAGACATAAAAGGTATCTAAATTAGGATGGAGAAAGTAAAGCTTTCACTATTTGCAGTGGACATGATACTATATATAGAAAATCCTGAAGACTCCACCAAAAAACTATTAAAATAAATGAATTCAGTAAACTTGCAGGATATAAAATGAATATACAGAAGTCTGTTGGATTTCTACACACTATACTTCTAACAAAGTAGCAGAAATAATAAATTAAGAAAACAATCCCATTTACAATTGCATCAAAAAAAAACCTATGAGGGGTGCCTGGGTGGCTCAGTGGTTAAGCCTCTGCCTTCAGCTCAGGTCATGATCTCAGGGTCCTGGGATCGAGCCCCGCATCGGGTTCTCTGCTTAGCAGGGAGCCTGCTTCCTCCCCACCCTTCTCTGCCTACTTGTGATCTCTCTCTATCTCTGTCAAATAAATAAATCTTTAAAAAACCTATGAATAAATTTAACAAAGGAAATAAAAGATGTATACTCTGAAAACTTAAGAACACTGAAGAAATGGAACACAAATAAATAAAAAGATATACTATCCTCATGGAGTGAAAGAATACTGTTAAAACGTCCATACTACCCACAGCAGAATGCCAATGGCATTTTTCAAAAAACTAGGACAAATAATCCCCAACATTTTTTTAAAGATTTTATCTATTCACTTGACAGAGATCACAAGTAGGCAGAGAGGCAGGCAGAGAGAGAGGGGGAAGCAGGCTCCCTGTGGAGCAGGGAGCCCGACGTGGGGCTCAATTCCAGGACCCCAGGATCATGACCTGAGCCGAAGGCAGAGTCTTAACCCACTGAGCCACCGAGGCGCCCCTAATCCCAAAATTTGTATGGAACCACAAAAGACCCCAAATAGCCAAAGCTAATCTTAAGAAAGAAGAACAAAGCTGGAGTGTCATGATCTCTTATGACTGTACTATAAAGCTATAGTACTCAGAACAGTATGGTATTTGCATGAAGACAGGCACAGAGATCAATAGAACAGAACAGACAGCCTAGAAATAAACCCACGCTTACATGGTCAACTGTGACAAAGAAGGCAAGATCATACAATGGCAAAGTCTCTTCAATAAATAGTGTCATAGACACTGGACAGTTACATGCAAAAGAAAGAAACTGGACCACATTCTTACATCACAGGCAAAAATCAACTCAAAGTGGATTAAAGAATGCACGATCTGAGGATCATGATCTCAGGGTTACGAGATTGGACGCTGTGTTGGGATCCACACTGAGTGTGGAGCCTACTTAATGAAGAAGGAAAGGAAGGAAGGGATGTAAACGGTGGGAAGGGAGACAATGGAAGGAATGGGAGGGAAGGAAGGAAGAGAAAAGAAAAAAAAAAAAAAAAAGAACGGAATGTAAGACCTGAAACCATAAAACCACAAGAAAACATAGGTAGTGAGCTCTATGATGTCAGTCTTAGCAATTTTTCCTGGTTGGGGAGGAATCTGTCTCTTCTGGCAACAAAAGCAAAATAAACAAATGGGATTACATCAAGCTAAAAAGCTTTCCCACAGCAAAGAAAACCACCAACAAAAGAAAAAGGCAACCTTCTAAATACGAGAAGATACTTGGAAATGATATATCTGATACGGGGTTGATATCTAAAATATATGAAGAACTCATACAACTAAGTAATGGCAAAGAAAAACTAACCCAATTTAAAAATGGGCAAATCACCTGGATAGACGTGTTTCCAAAGAAGATATATGGCCAACAAACACATGAAAAGATGTTCAACAACATTCTTCATCAGGGAAATGCAAATCAAAATTACAAATGAAATACCACTTCACACCTGCCAGAATAGCTAGTATCAAAAAGGTAAGTATTGGTGAGCATGTGCACTGTTGTTGGGAATGTAAATTGATGCAGCTGCTATGGAAAACAATATAGAGGTTTCTCAAAAAATTACAAATAGAACGACCATATGATCCAACAATTCCACTTCTGGGGATTTATCTGAAGCAAACGAGAATACTAATTAAAAAAACATATATGGACCTCTGTGTTCATTACAGCATTTTTTATAATAGCCCAGATATGGAAGCAACCTAAGTGTCCATCCATAGATGAATGGATAAAGATACACACACACACATACAATGGACTATTAACCATAGAAAAGAATGAAATCTTGCCATTTGTGACAACATGGATGGACCCTGATATTATGCTAAGTCAGAATGACAAATACCATAAAATTTCACTTATATGTGGAATCAAAGAAAAAACAGAAACAGACTCATGGAAACAGAACAAACTGGTGGTTGCCAGAGGGGAGGGAGGGCGGATGAAATAGGTGAAGGGGATTGAAACATACAACTTCCAATTACAAAATAAGTCATGGGGATGTAGCGTACAGCAGAGGGAATATAGTCAATAATACTATAATAACTTTGTATGGTAAAAGATGGTAACTAGACCTACCTGATCATTTTGTAATGTATACAAATATCGAATCATTATTGCACACCTAATAATATTGCTTATCAATTATAATCTAATAAAAAAAGTGATAGAAAACAAAAGCTTCAGCCTTGTGAAAAGAAATCAAGGATAAAAATAAAATCTTACAAATAAGAAATAATAAAGTCCAATGAAAAAGTACAGGATTTCTTAGCTGCACACTGGAAACTACAGTACCATGTAACATTACCTAGACTTCTTAGGGAAAAAAAAGATAGCTATGACCTGAGAGTCTGAAATACCATTATGATAACATTTACTAATCAGGGTGAAGGAATGTTATTCACAGAGCTGCAAAATTTTATAGACTATTTCCCATGTGCCTCATCTATGGAAAATTCTTCAAAAAGGACTATTCAACTGCAAAATAAGCCAGAACAGCAACTTCAAAATCAGGGAAGATGAAGAGAACAAATAGTAATGAGCAATGACTCATGTAATGTATGTATAATTAAGTCTGAATAGATAATGGTATAGTGACTAGGAATTGGTAATGTTGTAAATGCTAAATATTCTTTCTTTAAAAAAAAACCCGTGTGACTAATAAAATAAATGACTATAAAACAACCAGCTTTAGTGCTCAGAGTCTTACTTTTAATAACCAGATTCACAGATTTACATTAACTCCATGCTATCATGGGACATCTGGCATGACAATCCCCAGTCTAGTCCGACTCCCTCTATTTGCCCATTTGGATAATGCCCTGGTTCCCTCCTTAATGCCAGATATGTACTATCAGTGATGTGTAGTGCCTGCACATAAATAGGATCATGAGAAAAGCACTTACTGGTTAGGTTTAAGCATTGAAAAGAGAGTCAATAACACTGGGATTGGGGGTGGTCTCTACACTAAGGTATGGGCTAGATTAATCAGTGAATTTGAGGCAGTGATTTGATTACGATATACAAAAATTATAATAACTACTCTTTGAGTGTTTATATGGCAAGAACTTAATTAGATGTGTTATATATGTTATTTCATATGATGCTTAGACAGCCCTAGTATTATTAGTATATTAGATTAGTATTACCCTGTTTTTCAGGTGAGGAAACTTAAGACTCAAAAGAGTAACTTGTCCAGGTCTCATAGCTAGTAACTGCGTCAGATGACCTTTTTATGTTTTCAGTACTTCCCCCTCTACAGATACGAAAGATTTGAACTACTAGGTCACGTGTCTTTGGGGATTACAGTCTATGTTTGGACATAACCTAACACAATTTCCTCACTTGCCTGAGCTTTCTACTAGGGGCAATGTGTAATTACAACAGTCAGTGGACATCTGTGTACTAAACTTTGAGGGCTGGAGAGGGAGTTGAGTAAGGTCTGGAGGAAGGGGACCTCAAACAGAACCATTAGAAAACAAAGCATTCATCTATAAATTGTTTGACCACTGAAAGCCTACAACAGCCTAAAATAGCACATACCATTAATGATGATGGAGATTAGGGATCAGACACTTCATAGTTGGGCATGGAAAATGATAGTTGACATTTTAAGGGAATACTATTTGGTTTAATTGGGAAACAGGAAATCTCTTATGCTTTGTTTTTCCTTCTAAAATGTCATAGCTGAAAATATAAATAACTTCCAAGTCTTGAAAAAGACTCTGGGTTCTCACTGACCATTTTAGGAAGGATACAGAGAGAACATTATGCTTTATTTGTAATGTCTTGTCATGGAAAATATAAGCAGTAGGTCATTTAAACCAACAAATCTGGTTTTGGGTTTTGGTTCATTATGTTAACAGAACCCAGACATTTGTTCATTTGATATTTCCCATCTTTTGATCATACTGATTTTTATTTTGTCTTTTATTTTCAGAAGGAATTTTGGAACACCTACACAAAAGCACAACAAGGAGAGAGTAACAGAGGAAGTGGCTGGTTTCAGTTTTACCTTACCTTTCCATTAATCTTTGGCCTCTTTATTATCCTTCTTGTCATTTTTCTAATTTGGAGATGCTTCCTCAGAAACAAAACTCGCAGACAGACAGTAACTGAAGGCCACATTCCTTTCCCACAGCACCTTAATATCATCACTCCGCCTCCCGCGCCAGACGAAGTGTTTGATAGCAGTGGATTGTCACCAGGCTTTCTGGAATATGTAGTTGGGCGCTCAGATTCCGTCTCCACTCGTCTATCCAACTGTGACCCCCCACCCACCTACGAGGAAGCCACTGGCCAGGTGAACCTCCGGAGGAGCGAAACAGACCCTCACTTAGACCCACCCCCAGAGTATGAGGACATCATTAATTCCAACTCAGCCAGTGCCATTGCTATGGTGCCTGTGGTCACCACCATCAAATGAAACTGCAGCCTTCTTTTTACTATAATCATTTTTAAAATACTAATGAAAGAACTTTCTAGCACTTTACCACTACCTAAATGTGCATTGACTTATTTTATCGGACTCTGACAGCATACCACTTCTCATTTTCTGATTTGATTTTCTTTAGTTTTGTTTCCTACTATAAAATCATTATCCATGCCTATTTTCTCTAATGGAAATGTGTGAAGAGGGAAAAACCTTAGTGGAGGTCTTCATGTGATGTGATGAGACATACATGCGTGTCTGTACACATGTGTGCATGGGCACATCAGCCCAGTATATGTACAAGTGTCTTAAAAAGTCATTACCTTCTGTCTAAATCACCTATAAAGAGAATATTCCTCCAAAATTGGGGGTGGGGGGGACACCAACAATTTGTGTACAGCTAGCCACTTGCTGTTGAATTTTGAAAAGAGGAACTTGGCATATTCTCTAGTTCTTACTGGCTTTTGTTAACATCCCTTTTTCTTCAAATACCTTAAATGCATGTGTTCCATCTTGATTCTAGGAACATCTGAGAGAGAAGGAAGGCAAAATAAACTAATTTACTTACAGTGTACAGCAAGAATATCATTGGCCATTAGTGACATTTGGCTAGTTTGGGAGGAAGGATTTTGTTGTTGACTGCCTTTCTCCACCCTCCCACCCCCAAATTAAACAGTCTTTGCTTAGTGTCTTTGAATGTCTCGTGCTATTTGTATTAACATCTTGGTAGAGAGGATTTCCTGGTAACAGAATAGTGTCTGAAGCAGTTACATGTATTAATGACAGGGAATAGATACAGATTTCTCCTTAGCTCATTTGTGACAATAATTTTCTTTTTGCTGTTTTATTGCCTTTTACTCTGTCTACTCTCTCTCCTACCACCACAGAATCTGTAAGAACCTAAGAATTTAGTTAAAATTCTTGAAATTATTTTCTTAGTTTTTTTATAGACTGAAGTCTTTGCCATGAGATGATTAGGAGGTATTTTTCCATTAAATTAAGAACTGTGATTTCATATTGCTCTCCAGTTGGTGGAGGAAAACTGCAAAGTCTGTGTTGTGCCAGGTGCACAATAAATCTTATAGTTTCACATACTCATCATTGTTGCTATTTCATTTTGTATTTTCATCATTTTTTTTAAGTGCAGGATTTTTCTTTTCCCTTGGAGTAGAGGGAACAGGCTGTGAATGAACTGCCAACAGAGTGCCATTATGAATGCACTGATGGAAAATTCATTATATTGGTCAGGGGAATGTCTGTGCCACTCCCAAGCCTCCTTAGTGTTGGAGAACATGGTTAATTGAGGCAGAAGGAATGCAGGTCTGGAAGCATCAGCCATATCCTATTGCCTCCATCTCCATCCCCACAGGCCTCTCCCTCAAATCCTGCCCTGGAACCCAAAAAGGAGGAATGCTGGGGGAAAACCCTGAACTAGGAGTCAGATGACCTGACTTCTCATCCTGTTCTGTAAAAAAGGTACTTGCCATGGTACCCTGGGAAAGACTCATATCTGCACCTGATTCCTTAACTCTGAAACAGATAATGTCATTTGTCCTGCCCATCTCCAGGGGCTTTAAAAGGATCTAATGAGATGGTGTGTATGAAAGTAATTTGTAAGATGCGAAGAGCTATGTGTGAGGTCATAGCATTGTTCTTACTGTGCTTAAAGGAGACTTTTCTCCATTTCCCTAAAATGTATCAGAGCTTTCACATAGTGTGAAATAGAGGCGGCTGCTCCATTAATGGCTAACATGCTCCTGAACTGAGTATCTGGGCTATTAAACGTCTATCACTCTCTGGTCTATACCAGTGCTGTGCCAGTTCAAGAAACGACAGCCAGCTTAGCGCAAACAAGATTAAGCAGATGCTGGAAAGGGAACTAAGACATAGGTGCTTAGTTAATAGTGTTTGTAGCTTTCATGAACTAAAAATTAATACATCTTGACCCTAGTCTTAGTAGAAATGGCCATATTATTTTGAATTTTACTGTGAGCACATGGTGACTTTGGGCTTCTAGTTACAGCTAAAAGTGGGAGCGTGTGATCCAGTGACTTCTGTGTGCATGTACGGCTATTTTGGTTTATTTTTAAAGGAAAATTAAGTTTCCTTTTGTGTGGGGTTTTTTTGGGGGGGGCGGTCATTAACATTGGGCCTTAGAGGAAACCAGCAGTTTTAAAGTGTGGCTGACCCTTGAACCCCTGGGAATCCTTGAGAGCCTTTCAGGGCATCTGTGAGATCAAAAATATTTTCATAATACAAAGGTATTAGTTGTCTTTTCACTCCATGTCTCAAAAAGCAGTTGAAAATGTAAAACAGTGCCATTTCCCACAAATTTTTTTTCTGTTTTAGGAAATACAGCTATTTTCTTAAAAATGTTATTTATGTTAGCATGTAATAAACTTTCATTTTTGAATACTTAAAATTTTTCAGTTTTATTTTCTAATATGGCAAATATGGATATAAACTATATAAAGCTCTTTGGCATCCAGGTATCTAATAAATTTTAAAGAGCATCAGAAGTTAGAATTACAGGATTAGAAAAAGGAACAGGATATTCTATTACTATGTATATATTCTTGCAACTTTATTTTACATTTTAAAGTCCTGATATTGGATTTAATGCTGTCTCTTAGAAATACCTGCATTGCAAAATAAGAATGGATGTTGGTTCTTGAAGCAAAAGCCAAATGCTTAATCTAATCAACAGCTACAGCTTTTCCACCTATCGGTCAAAGAAAACACACCACTCTGTAGTGGTAACTGACACCAGCCACAGATCTCATGGCAGCGTTCATGGGATAATGACAGGATAAACAAAAATACCACTTTCCTCAAGAAACATCCTCTTAGGTTCGTTTTGATTTTGATCTAGGTTTTACATTTTTCAAAACCCTTTCGCTATCCCACTGGTTTTATAAAGTGAGTTTCTTAACATTTGTTATAATTAAAGAGGCTTGTCTGGAATAATATATATTTTTTATGCTTTTGCCTTTCTTACATGATTGATATTACATTCACCTTTGGTCATTTTTAACAAAGGTTTATTTTTGCAGATATATTTAGTACCTTTATTAAGCAGTAACTAAATTAAATCAACTTGTTTGCATTTAAATGAGAGAATGGGCTTAATGGTCTTCCAGTGGAATGATTTCCAGGCCTCCACATGCAGTGGCTGTGTCTGGAATCCTAGAACTGGCACTTTCTAGCTTTCTGCTTGGAATTATATCTGTTTAAAGTGAATTAAAGGATTTCTTTTTTTTAATTGACCAGTACAAATACAAATGCTGTGTTTGATTCATTGTTAATGATGACTTCAAGATTGATGATCTGATACAATAACTTGGTTCTGTGTAAATAGCATGTATTTTATTAAACACTTGGTTTACATTAAATTATGGTATTTAACTATTTTTATGTTTATACTAGGTAAGTTTTTTCTTATGTTTCTGTGTTTTTGGTATGCTAAATAAAGCTATTTTTAAACCCAAGAGATTTTTTCTGCCGTGTATTAATTATGGTTAGGTAAGAATGCTTCATAAGCTTTTATTAATTATGGTCTTTTTAACAAGAGAAAACAGTTTCTTTTCTTTCTTATGAACTTAAGAAATATTGCTCAGCAAAGAAATCAGAAATTATCTGATGAAAACTTCAGGGTGTTCTCAGCATAAGAAAGAATTTTTTGTACTAACTTTTGAATGATGTGGGCATGATACAAAATGGGGCCACGCACTCCAGGGAGACCTCCCTACTGTAGTATAGTTTGTTAAGTCTTGGGCATAGTGTTGTCTGCAGATACCAAGGAACTGCTTTTTTCCCTCCTTAGCAGCTTGCATTTGACATTTGAGAAGATAAGAAAGGAAAGCATAAGATGGAATCATTTATGACCACAGGACATCTTCCTAAGTGTAGTCACCAAAAAGACTAAAAGGTGATGTGATGAGTCATTGATTAAGCAAATGTAAATATAACTTGATCTTTATGGTATATTAAAATGATTTACTTATAGTCAAGGAGAAATGTTAAGACAGATTATAAGTGTGAGTATTCATTTTGTAAGCATAAATCCCAGAGAGTTGTCCAAAACATCATAAAAAGGTAATTTTAAAAATATATAGCAATTTCTAAAAATTGTGATTTATAGATTAATACATCCATGAAACCCAATACCTAGATCAAGATATTTCTAGTACCCCAGAAGGCTCCCTCATACACCTCTCCCTAAAGATAACACTGTTCTCACATCTATCATAAGAGATCAAGATTTTAAATTTCATACTTGGCTGTAGCCATAAGCCAAAAGACCTGACTTGTCCTTTTTTAAATTCTTATTTCAGAAAACTTCAAAGTAGAAGTTCGAAAGCTGCTCATCCATCTCTTGGCTCTCCTTGAATCTACTCCTTCTCTCTAAGCCTTTTTTATGTACCTGAAGCTCTTTAAAGTCAAGAATTATGTTTAATGTTTACTCCTTTTAACTCCCTTCCCCCCCAATACATGAAATACCTAAAAGTGAGGGCTTTTTTAAGCCTATGTATTGACCAAAATATAAGTAGTTTTCTGTCTTAATGCTTATTTCTGCTGTAATTCTTAGCACCTACCATTTCCTTAAACTTTGTATGAGGACATTTTGTTCTCAGTAATTTTATTTGTATTTTTTTAGACTTCAAAATCCACTATTATCCGGTCCCACAGGCTTATCTAACCTATCTCCTCACACAGCTAAGATAATAGATATTTGCAAAGTGCCTACTTTGTGTGAAGCTAAGATGGTAAGAAAATAAAATTTTGCAATCAGGTTAAGACTGGGAAAAATTTTTAATTTAGTGTAACCCTAATTCCATTCCAGCTCACAGAGATTCTTTTTGCCCAAAGTCCTCTGGTATTTACAACCAGGCATATTTATCAGGCAGTCCTGTATATCAATTTGTTATTTTTACAAGTTTTTAGCATTGGAAGCTAACTTCCAGAAAAATTCACAGAACCTTAATATAATCTACAGAATTCTAGTGCTGGTTGACTAAGAAGTGGGAAGCTTGGAACCTCACCATCTGTGGCCCTCCTTCAAGGGTCAATCCCCCTTCAAGTCAGTCCAAGTCGCAGAAAACACTAGAACTTTATGAACATAATTAGACAACCACTAGAATATAACATCTATTGATACAGTTTCATAGCTCCTCATCTTTACACACACACACACACAATCTCTAGAATCTCCTCCACTAACAGACTATTTAGGGTTCAAAGTGCTCTTTTTAGTCCAGTTGTTCCTAATTCATAAGTATACTGCACTGATAGCCACTAATATACACTATATGTAAAAATGATATTTGAAGAGAGCCATGGAATGTTAATAGTTCTGATTCTTTGTTTATATCCCTTCAACATCACCATACTTCTTGCTACTTTAAATACTCAGTCCCTTTGCATTTGTGGTTAATGATGGTTTTAATAAATTTATAAATCATATTTAAAAATAAGCAGACAGTAATGTCAATGAAAGCAGTATGGAGTAGGGAATTCCAAAAGCATGTTTTTCCACAAAAGCAGCAAATAAACTGGCAAAAACTGTCAGCATCAATTTCATCAGAACACTAGAAACTAATTACAATTTACAGCAACCAGGAAAGGAAAAAAAGCCTTTAAAAGCTTGGCCTTAGGGGCACCTGGGTGGCTCAGTGAGTTAAGCCTCTGCCTTCGGCTCAGGTCATGATCCCAGGGTCCTGGGATCGAACCCCGAGTCGGGCTCTCTGCTCAGCAGGGAGCCTGCTTCCCTTCCTCTCTCTCTGCCTGCCTCTGCCTACTTGTGATCTCTCTCTCTCTGTCAAATAAATAAATAAAATCTTAAAAAAAAAAGCCTGGCCTTATCCCCTGCTTCCCTTCTCAGCGACATCTTGGAAGACAACAGCCCACATTCTAGGTATAAGTTCCTTGTAGGAGAGGGAGGAATATGGACCTTATTATCAAAGAACTGAGTTTGGCTGTTTAGTCCTGTATTTTGGCTTCCTGAGCTCTAAGGCTTGCCTGTATTCTTTCTTACTGGGTACTCTCTCAAATTGGAGGCAACTAGCTGGGGGTGTTTTTCAAAAACACTTAAAAATAAGTGCATTAGCTGCTACCACCTGGATAAGGGATGAAATCTGAAGTAAACAACAGACAAACTGAAAAGCTTGGGAATAAAAAGAGTAAGGACTTTGGAAAACTTCCACATAGGAATCTAGATGGCTAAACACACATAAAGAGCTCAGTGAATGCTCTAAAAAAAAGTCTGAGGGACTCTAAACTCTCAACTTTGACCTTCAGACTCTCTATAAGCAGAAAGTGAAGGTTCTGGTAGAGTTGTATGTTGCCTGGGGGAAAGTTGAAAGTTTTCTACAAAACACACAGAGAGCCCATCTGCTAAAAATAGGATACTTTCAAGGAGAAGGGGCACAAAGCGTCTAATGAGCTCTGTCCACTCACTAGCTGACCACTACAGTAACAAGACTACAGGGGTCACATGTGACAAAGAACACAGACTTTACAAAATGAGTTAAAAACGTCATTAAACCAACTAATACCTCAAACAGGTAGCAAAACAAACCCTGAAGAAAAAGGAAAATTGCATTTCCAGAGTTGCCATCCTGTAATATTAATTCATAGCCCTATGCACTACTGAGAATAGTACTCAGCCCTGAACATCTACAAGCCTGACCAGAGAACCTAGGAAACCACAAAGCCAAGCCCATAGCCTTGCTTATCCAGCAGTCCACATGTTCTCAGCTAGTGGCATCCCCTGTCCCCATGCCAACCTCAGAGCTTGGGCAGTGGCCTCACCCAAAAATAGACCCTGAGAGCAAGCCTCACCTACCCAAGGATGTTACCAGCAGACATGTCCAGAAACCCACAACAAGTTTCTACAAATTCAAAAATATCAATGTCATACCATGCATCTTTTCTGACCACAATGCTATGAAACTAGAAATCAACCACAAGAAAAAGTCTGGAAAGAGCAAAAATACATGGAAATTAAATAATATGCTACTACACAATGGGTCAACCAAGAAAAGAAAAAAAAATCAAAAAGTACATGGAAACAAATGAAAATACAATGGTCCAAAGTCTGTGGGGTACACCAAAAGTGGTTCTAAGAGGGATATTTATGGCAATATAGGCCTACCTCAAGGAGTAAGAAAAATCTCTAATAAATGACCTAAACTTATACATAAAGGAGCTAGAAAAAGAACAAAGAACCAAAACCATCAGAAGGAAGGCAATAGTAAGTATTAGAGCAAAGATAAATGATACAGAAACTAAAACAAAAACAATTGGATGTGAGGGCGATCTGGCTGCGACATCTGTCACGCCATTGATCGCCAGGGTTGATTCGGCTGATCTGGCTGGCTAGGCGGGTGTCCCCTTCCTCCCTCACCGCTCCATGTGCGTCCCTCCCGAAGCTGCACGCTCGGTCGAAGAGGACGACCTTCCCCGATAGAGGAGAGGACCGGTCTTCGGTCAAGGGTATACGAGTAGCTGCGCTCCCCTGCTAAAACCTCCAAACAAGCTCTCAAGGTCCATTTGTAGGAGAACGTAGGGTAGTCAAGCTTCCAAGACTCCAGACACATCCAAATGAGGCGCTGCACGTGGCAGTCTGCCTTTAATAAAAATAAATAAATAAATAAATAAATAAATAAATAAATAAATAAAAATAAAAACAATAACAAAAACAATAGAACAGGTCAACAAAACCAGGAGCTGGTTCTTTGAAAAGATAAACAAAACTGATAGACCTTTACCCAGACTCATCAAGAGAGAAACAGGCAGGGGGAGAGATAGAGAAAGAAGATGCAAATATGCAAAATCAGAAATGAAAGAGGAAAATTAACCAACACCAAAGAACTAGAAAAGATTGTAAGAATATCATGAAAAATTTTATGCCAACAAATTGAAAACCTAGAAGAAATGGATAAATTCCTAGAAAAATATAACCTCCCCAAACTGAATCAATAAATAGAAATTTTAAACAAACCAGGCACCTAGGTGGCTCAGTGAGTTAAGCCTCTGCCTTCAGCTCAGGTCATGATTTCAGGGTCCTGGGATCGAGCCCCGCATTGGGCCCTCTGCTCAATGGGGAGCCTGCTTTCCCCTCTCTCTCTGCCTCCTTGTGATCTCTCTCTCTCTGTGTCAAATAAATAAATAAATTTATAATTAAAAAAAAGAAATTTTAAACAAACCAATTACCAGCAATAAAATTCAATCAGTAATCAAAAATCCCAACGAACAAAAGTCCAGGGCCAGATGGCTTCACAGATGAATTCTACCAAACATTTAAAGAAGAATTAATGTGTATTCCTCTCAAAATATTCCAAAAAATAGAAGGGGAAAGAAAACTTCCAAATTCATTCCATGAAGCTAGTATTACCTTGATACCAAAGGCAGATAAAATAACATGCAAAAAGAGAGAGAGAGAGAGAACCATAGGCCAATACCTCTGATGCACACAGATGCAAAAATCCTCAGCAAAAACATCAGAAACAAAAAAACAAGATATAACAACTGATACCACAATAATACAAACGATCACAAGAGAATGCAATGAAAAATTATATGCCAACAAAGTGGACAACCCAGAAGAAACAGATAAAATTTTAGGATCATACAACCTTAAAAAAACTGAATCAGGGTGACATAAAAAATCTGAAGAGATGAAATACTAATAATGAAACTGAATTGGTAATCAAAAATCTACCAAAAAGTAAAAATCCAGAATTGGATGACTTCACAGGTGAATTCCACCAGACATCTAAAGAATAGTCATTATCTATACTCCTCAAAATATTCCAAAAATACAAGAGGAAGGAAAGCTTGCAACAGGGACATCATTACCCTGAAAACAAAAGACAAAGACACCACAAAAAAGAAAACTATAGGTCAATTATTCATGATGAACACAGATGCAAAAATTCTCAGCAAGGTATTAATAAATTGCATTCAACAATACATTATAAGGATCATTCACCACAGTCAAGTGGGATTTTTTTCCAGGGACGTAAGGATTGTTTAATATTCACAAATCAATGAACACTATACTCATTAACAAAACAAAGAATAGCCATCATATAATCATCTCAAAAGATCCAGAGAAAACACTTAATAGAATTCAACATCTGTTCGTGATAAATACTCTCAACAAACTGAGTTTAGAGGGACCATATCTCAACATAATAAAAGCCATATATGAAAAGCCCACAGCAAACAGCATACATAATGGTGAAAAACAGATTTTTCCTGTAAGATCAGGAACAAGACAAGGATGTACACTCTTGCCACTTTTATTCCACATAGTCCTGGAAGTCCTAGCCACAGCAATCAAAGAAGTAAAAGAAATAAAAGCCTGGGTGGCTCAGTTGGTTAAGCGGCTGCCTTCAGCTCAGGTCATGATCCCAGCGTCCTGGGATCGAGTCCCACATCAGGCTCCTTGCTCGGCGGGGAGCCTGCTTCTCTCTCTGCCTCTGCCTGCCACTCTGTCTGCCTGTGCTCGCTTGCTCGCTCGCTCTCTGACAAATAAATAAATAAATAAAATCTTAAAAAAAAAGAAATAAAAGCCATCTATATTGGAAAGGAATAAGTTAAACTGTCACTATTTGCAGGTGACATGATATCATACAAAGAAAACCCTACAGACTCCACCCAAAAACTAAGAATAAATTAGGTCACTAAAGTACAGAACACAAAACTAAAACTGAGAAATCAATTGCCTTTCTATATACTAATGAGAGTTGCAGGAAGAGAAATTGAGAAAATTCTTCCATTTACAATTGCACCAAAAAGAATAAAAGTCCTAGCAATATACTTAACCAAAGAGGTGCAAGAACCTGCACTCCAAGGACTATAAAACACTGATGAAAGAAACTGAAGACAACACAAATAAACAGAAACATATGCTATACTCGTGGATTGGAACTAACATTGTTAAAATGTTCATACTACCTAAAAGCAATCTATAGATCCGATGCAATCTCTATCAAAATACCTACAGCATTTTTCACAAAACTAGAATACCAGAACTTGTATGAAACCACTAAAGATCCCAAATAACCAAAGCAATCTTGAGCAAGAATAAATCTAGAGGTATCACAATCCCAGATTTCAAGATATACTACAAAGCTGTAGTAATCAAAACAGCATGGTTCTGGCACAAAAATGGACACAAAAGCTCAAGAGAACGGGATAGAGAAGTAATCGCACACATATATGGCCAATTAATCATGACAAAGGAGGCAAGAACATACAGAGGGGAAAAGACAGTCTCTATAATAAACGGTGCTGGGGAAACTGGACAGCTACATGCAAAATAATGAAACTGGACCACCTCCTAACACCATGCACAAAAATAAATTCAAAATGGATTAGCAACTGAAATGTGAGACTTGAAACCATAAAACTCGTAGAAAAGACCACAGACAGTAATTTCTTTGACATCAGCCATAGAAACATTTTTCTAGATATGTTTCTTAAGGCAAGAGAAGCAAAGCATTTCCTTCTGCACAACAAAGGAAACCATCAACAAAACAAAAAGCAACCTACTGAATGGGAGAAGATATTCTCAAATGATGTGTCCCATAAGGAGTTATTACACAAAATATATAAATAACTTATACAATTCAACACCAATTAAACAATTAAAAAATGAGCAGAGAACCCGAAGAGACATTTTTCCAAAGAAGACATCTGGATGTCCAACAAACAAATGAAAAAAATACTCAGCATTACTAATGATCAGGGAAATGTAAATCAAAACCAAAACGTGATATCACCTCACACCTGTCAGATTGGTTAGAATCAAAAAGACAAGGATGAAGAGAAAGGGGAACCTTCATGCACTGTTGGTAATAATGTATACTGGTACAGCCACTGTGGAAAACTCTATGGAGATTCCTCAAACAATTAAAAATAGAAATATCATAGGATCCAATCATTCCACTATTGGGTATTTACCCAAAGGAAATGAAAACACTAATTTGAAAAGATATCTATGTCCCTATGATTACTGCTGCATTATTTACAATAGCCAAGATACAAGAGCAAGCATTCACTGATAGATGAATGGATAAAAAAAAGAAGTGGAGTGCATACACAATGGAATATTACTCATCCACGAAAAGGGATGAGATTATTGCCATTTGCAACAACACAGATGGACCTAGAAGGTAATATGCTAAGTGAAATAAGTCAGACTGAGAAAGACAAATAACAGTATGATTTCATTTATAAGTGAAATCTAAAAAACAAATTAATAGACAAATAGCAGAATTAGACCTATAAACACAGAGAGCAAACTGATTGTTGCCAGAAGGGAGGAGGGTTGGGAGATGGGCAACATGGATAAAGGGGAGAAGGCGATACAGCTTCCAATTATGAAATGAATAAGTCACGGAATAAAAGGTACAGCATAGGGAATATAGTCAATGATATTGTAATAGTGTTGTATGGTGACAGATGGTAGTTACACCTGTGGTGGGCATAGCATAATGTATAGACTTGAATCACTGGGTTGTACCCCTGAAACTAGTGTAACATTGTTTGGCAACTATACTAAAAAAAAAAAGATGAAATTAGATTCCTATTTTATACCACTCACAAAATTGAACTAGAAATGGATTAAATGCTTAAAAATAAGCCCCCAAACCGTAAGACTACTAGAAGGAAACACAGGAAAAAGTTCCTTAACATGGGTCTCAGTAATGATTTTTTGTATAAAATACCTAGAGCGTAATCAAAGCAAAAAATAAACAACTGAGACTACATCAAACTAAAAAACTTATGCACAGCAATACTAAAAAATCAACAAAATGAGCAGAAAATGTGTAGAATGGGAAAAAATATTTGCAAACCATATATATAAGGGGTTAAATACCCAAAATATATAAATAACTCATACAGGTTAATAGCAAACAAAACAATACAATCTAGTTTCAAATTAGGAAAGGACCTACATAGACATTTTTTGACACTTCTCCAAAGAAGATATATGAATGACCAGGAGGTACATGAATACTAATCATCAGGAAAATGCAAATCAAATCCACAGAAAAATTTCACCTCATGCCTGTTAGAATGGTTAGCATCAAAAAGAAAAGTTAACAAAGATAACAAATGCTGGCCATAATGTGTGCCCAAGGAAATCCTTGTTCACTATTGGTGGGATGTAAATTGGTACATCCCAATTGTGGCATATATAGATTGTGGAATATATAGATATGTATCTATATAGATATTATATAGATATATATCTATGTATAGATATAATATATATGGAAGTTCCTCAAAAAAATAAATAAAAAAAACCCTACACTATGATTAGCATTTCTACTTCTGAGAATATATCTGAGGGAAATGAAAACACTATATTGAAGAGGTATCTGCCCCCCATGTTCATGGCATCGTTATTTATAATAGTCAAGGTATGGAAAAAATCCCAAATGGCCATTGATGGTTGAATGAATAAAGAAGACTTGATATATATACACAATGAAATATTAGCCATAAAAAAGGGAAATCTTGCCATCTGATACAACGGGGATGGACTTTGATAACATTATGCTAAATGACCTAAGTCAGACAGAGAAAAACAAATACTGTACAATCTCATGTATATGATGAATCCAAAAACAAACCCCTAAAAAAAAGACATTAGATTTGTGGTTGCCAGGGGTGGAGGGGTACAGGGAAGTGGGGACTGTATAAAGGAGGTCAAAAAGTATAAACTTCCAGTTGGAAGATAAAGAATTACCAGGGATGTAATTTAAAACGTGATGACTATAGCTAATGCTGCTGTAGGATTTATAAGAAAGCTGTTTAGAAGAGTAAATCCTAAGTGTTCTCATTGCAAGGAAAAAATGTTTTTCCTTTTTTTTGTACTTACATGAGACGATAGATATTAACTAAACTTGTAGTGGTATCATTTAATATAAGATATATAATACATTATATATATAAGATATTCCATATAAATATATGCTATATATTATATATAAAAAATATCTTATATAAGATACTATATAAAAATGTTATATGTATATATATATAAAATCATGCTGTGTAACTTATACAATGCCATATGTGAATTATGTCTAAGTAAAACTGGGGAAAAATCATACAGCATTTACGCCTTTGAAGCACACCCTTGTTCCCTCAACAATTTTTGCGACCAATCCTTGCCTTAGAGGATGTAAAATAAGATGTGTCACTTTTCTATCGATAACATAAAGGCCAGTCTTATATATTGTAATGCATGTGCCTCACAGCAAGCTTTTGATTGCTGAGGCATTCACTTCAAAGACACCTTTTTTTTTTTAGTTTTATTTTTAATTTTTTTAAATTTTTTAAAAAAATTTTTATAAACATATAATGTATTTTTATCCCCAGGGGTACATGTCTGTGAATTGCCAGGTTTACACACTTCACAGCACTAACCATAGCACATACCCGCCCCAATGTCCATTACCCCACTCCCCTCTCCCAACCCCCGGACCCCCAGCAACCCTCAGTTTGTTTTGCGAGATTAAGAGTAATTTATGGTTTGTCTCTCTCCCGATCCCATCTTGTTTCTTTTATTCTTTTCCTACCCCCTAAACCCCTCATGTTGCATCTCCACTTCCTCATATCAGGGAGATCATATGATAGTTGTCTTTCTCTGATTGACTTATTTCACTAAGCATGATACCCTCTCGTTCCATCCACATCATTGCAAATGGCAAGATTTCATTTCTTTTGATGGCTACATAGTATTCCACTGTGTATATATACCACATCTTCTTTATCCATTCATCTGTTGATGGACATCTAGGTTCTTTCTATAGTTTGGCTACTGTGGACATTTATGCTATAAACATTTGGGTGCACGTGCCCCTTCGGATCACTACATTTGTATCTTTAGGGTAAATACCCAGTAGTACAATTGCTGGGTCATAGGGTAGTTCTATTTTCAACTTTTTGAGGAACCTCCATGCTGTTTTCCAGAGTGGTTGCACCAGCCTGCATTCCCACCAACAGTGTAGGAGGGTTCCCCTTTCATCCTCGCCAGCATCTTTCATTTCCTCATTTATTAATTTTAGCCATTCTGACTGGTGTGAGGTGATATCTCATTGTGGTTTTGATTTGTATTTCCCTGACGCCGAGTGATGTGGAGCACTTTTTCATGTGTCTGTTGGCCATCTAGATAAAGACACCTATCTTGAAGAAACACAGGACCACCCACTCCGATAAAGAGCCATGCCACCTACCCCTGAAGTTTCCTTTGTTTTAGAGATCTCTGGTTGACTTAGAAAACTGTCCACTTGACACTTGTTTGTTCCTTCCCACATTTTAATTGCTGCTCTTATGTTTTAAGTTCACAAGTAGGGAGGAGGCAAGATGGCAGAGGAGTAAGGGACCTCATTTCATCTGGTCCCTTGAATTTAGCTAGATAACTGTCAAACCATTTCAAACACCCATGATTTCAGCCTGAGATGTAAGAAAAAAAGTCTGGAACTCTCTAAGTAGAAAAGCAACCACTTTTTGCAAAGTAGGACGTGCAGAGAAGTGAATCCGAGGGGAGATATCAGAAGATAAATGGAGAGGGGAGGGAGACTCTGTAAGCCAGCTACCAGAAAGTGATAGAGCACCAGAGGACAAAATCCGAACCCTTAGTAATCTGTTCCAGTGAGAGACAGCCCTGCCTGAAAGGGGTTTAGGAGCTAAAATGGGCAGAATTCTAGGTGGGTCAGTGTGGGCTCAGGATCCCAGGAGTCACAGAACTAACGGGAGTGCCTGAGCCAGTAGAGTTCCCAAGCAATGGAGCAGGGAAACTGGTTACAGTCAGTAAGCCCAGAAAGGGGCTCTCAGCTCAGTTAGCCATAAGCCAAGAGCCTGGCCTGATCAGGTGACTACTTTCTCCCTGGGCACCCTGCAGCGGACTGGAATGTGGGGGCCCTCTGCCATCCCCTAGGAGGGGTGGGAGGGGTTTGCCCATGACTGGGTAGCAGCTCTCAGGGCAGTGGCCAAGTAAAGGACCTGATGGGGTGACCCTCTGCCTTCTGCTGGGAGGTTCACTATGGCCACACACCATGAGAGTCTGCAGTTTGGCACACATAAAAGTAAAGACAGTTTTTCCCAGAGGGTTTACTAAAAGAGGGGACTATGAACCTTTGGCTCTGGAGCTTGAGATTGGGCATGGCCATTTTTACTTTGATACTCTAAAGAGGTGCAGAAAGCCTTCAGATAACAAAAGCCACAGAGAGGATCAGCTTACACTGAGCCCAGCCTCCTTGTAAAGGGGAGATGCAACTCCACCCAGGCAAAGACACCTAAGAAGCAGCACAGCAGGTCCCTCCCCACTAAGACCAACTGGAAGAACAGGTACACAACTAGTTTCCAAGACTGTAAAACTCTGGTGCTAGAGAAAAACAGTACATAGAACTCGGGTTGTTGTTGTTTTTTTTTTTTCTCATGATTTATCTTTCAATCTAAAATTTTCCATTTCTCTTTTTTCTTTTTCCCATTTCTACTAGTTTCTAATTTTATCACCTCTTTGTTTTTAAGTCACTTTTTAACTTTGATTTCTTACAGCTACATTTGGTAGGTATATTCTTTATTTTTGGCCTCCTTTCACTCTATTCAATTTTATTTTTGTATATATAAGTTTTGCTTTCTTTGCAATTTTGAGATTTAGTGTCTTCTAACACAGAGACCAAAATACACTAAGGAGCAACTGGATCACCCTGTTTTGTCCCCCTTGTGAGATTATATCCCCCCTCCCTACTCTTTATTTTGTCTATTTGTCTATTTTGTCTATTTGTTTTTGTTTGCCTTTCTGTTTTGGATTCTGAGCTCTTCAGATTTCTCTAGTGTGGATTTTGCTTGGGTCATGGTTGATATTTTTGATTCTGCTCAGTCATCCATTCTTCCCTGAGAAAAATGACTAGAAGGAGGAAGTCATAACAAAAGAAAGAACCAGAGGTAATGCTCTCTGCCACAGACCTAATTGATATGGATATAAGTAAGATGTCAGAGATGGAATTCAGGATAACAAAGTTCATAGCTGGGTTTGAAAAAGGCACAAAAGACCCTAGAGAATCTCTTAGTGCAGAAATGAGATCTAATCAGGCCAAAATTAAAAATGCTCAGAGATGCGATCTAAATTGGATGCTCTAACAGCTAGGGTAAGTTAGGCAGGAGAGAGAATAAGTGCTCTAGAAGACAGGTTGATGGAAAGGAAAGAAGCTGAGGAAAAGAGAGAAAAACAACTAACAACCAATGAAGAGGCTTCGAGAAATCAGTGATGCCATAAAATGATCCAACATCAGAATTATTGGGATGCCTGAGGGTGAAGAGAGGGCCAGAAAGTATATTTGAGCAAATCATAGCTGAGCACTTCCCTAATCTGGGGAAGGAAACAGGCACTCAAATCCAAGAAGTAGAGAGGACCCCTCCCAAAATCAATAAAAACAGATCAACACCCGTCATACAATAGTGAAGCTTGCAGATTTCGGACACAAAGAGAAAATTCTGAAAGCAGCTCAAGACAAGAGTTCTTAACCTACAAACAGAGGGACATCAGACTAACATTAGACCTATCTACAGAGACCTGGCAGGCCAGAATGGGTTAGCATGATATATTCAGGGTATTAAATGAAAAGAACATGGAGCCTAGAATAATTTATCCAGCAAGGCTGTCATTTAGAATAGAAGGAGAGATAAAGAGCTTCCAGGATAGACAGAAACTGAAAGAATATGTAACCACCAAGCCAGCCCTGCAGGAAATATTAAGAGGGATCCTGTAAGCAGAGAGAGCCCAAGAGTAACATAGACCAGAAAGAAACAGTGACAATCTACAGAAACAGGAACTTTACAGACAATACAATGGCACTACATTTATATTTTTCAATAGTTACTCTGAATGTAAATAGGCTAAATGCTCCTGTTAGGGCCAATTTCATGTTAAAACCTGTTTAACTATTAGGGCCTGCTTAGCCAGAGCAAGTCCATATTGCCTAGGTAGCCATATTGTTGTTTATATCCATGGACTTCATTCCAGGAATAAACGCCCCAGTAGTTCCTGGTATGGTTCTGGGTATTGATTCCGGGAGTAAACGCCTTAACAATAGAAGCCACGTACCTTGGATCTGCGGTTATGCCCTATAAAACCAGCCTGTGAGATCGGGAGGGGGTCGCTCTCTTCGGAGGCGGCCCAGGCCGGTCAGTCTGACTTCTAATGCTTGGCATAGAATAAAGCTTCACATAACTTTCACTTTGTCCCAGTCTCATTCCCCTGGCTGGTCAGTCTAACTTCTAATGCTTGGCATAGAATAGAATAAGGCTTTGCATAACTTTCACTTTATCTCAGTCTCGTTCCTTTGATAATGGACCCCAACATTCTGGGGGCTCATCCGGGATCAAACGACGAGAACTGAGCCAGCATCAGAATTTCTGGGAAAAGGGGTACCTGGGTGGCTCAGTGGGTTAAGCCTCTGCCTTCGGCTCAGGTCATGATCTCGGGGTCCTGGGATCAAGCCCCGCATCAGGCTCTCTGCTTAGCAGGGAGCTTGCTTCTCCCCTCTCTCTGCCCACCTCTCTGTCTACTTGTGATCTCACTCTCTCTGTCAAATAAATAAATAAATATTTATTTAAAAAAAAAAGAATTTCTGGGAAAAGCCTCCAGAGGTAAGATCTCGAGATTTTATTCTTCAGGATCTGGTCTGTCTCCAGGGTATAGACCACCGGGGAGAAGCTGGACGCAGCATTGCTCCCCAGGGCTAGAGTGGATGCGGGGATGCCCCATCCCTCCACTGGTAGATCGCCAGGGGGTTCGAATCCCCCTAGGCGGTCAGGGGACCAAGAAAATCCCCACCAGCGGCAGGTTGTATTTTTGAATTGGGATTATATCTTGAACACCCTTAGACTTGATATCTGGTTGAGGAAGGGCTGCTGGGTCTGGTCTGTGGTTGTCTTTGTCTTGTCTTTTTGTTGTCTGTTGTTTGTTGTGTTTGAAAAAATGGGGCAAGCGGAGAGTAAGGGACGTATGACACCCCTACGTCTTGTTCTCCAGCATTTCATGTATTTTCAAGGTAAAACCACCCAGTTGGGTGACAAGGTTTACCCAGGAAAACTCTCTAAAACTGGGAATCCTTTTTCTGCCTTCTGGCATCACTCCCCCATCTGTGTCTGCACCAACTTGGGTGCGGCCTGCATAACTGGCCTCTAGACCGTCCTCGGTACTTCCTGCACCACAGCTCCTTCCCTCTTCACCGTCAAGGATCAAGAAGAGCAGCCCCTGGACCTAACACCCCCCACTCCAGATCTTCCCACCCATGTCTCAGGTAAACATTAAAAGTGGAGTGGGTCCAGGTGAAACATAAATCAGTATTTGAACTAAGTTAAGTTTGTTGGTTTAATTAAGATAGACATGTCTTTAAAGTTACAGCAGTAAATGTGAAACTTCAATCAAAGTTTACTGAAGGTCAAATAAGCTCATGCTATTTGTTAAAATCTGTTAGCAAAGAAATAACTGAACTGATGGTTAATTGTCTGTCTCAAAGTTTTAATGGGTAATTGTTAATTTAACTTTCAAAGTCTTTGGTAACCTGAAACTTTAAAGTTTTGGTTGGGTGACAAATGGAATTAAATTTGTTGGACATCTAGGTCTTAACCAAATGGGATAAAATGCTAAATAATTGAGTACTTGATGTGGGTTTGTGCTTTTGACTTCTTACTGCAAAGAAACTAAGAATATTTAAATCTGTTGGTAAACATGTTTTGTGCTTAACTGATTCATAAATTTGCCATCTACAGAATTCTGTTAACTGTTCACAATTGATTAATACTTAACCATCACTAGAGACTGAAGAGTTTCTAAGAATAGAAAATTCTGCTAACTGTAACTAAGACTGATGGAAGTAAGGGAAATAACCCTATATGTAAAAAAAAGTAGGAGATACATAAGAAAGATAAGGAATGGGAATACATTTTTTAAAAGATAAAAGGTAATTTTGTCCTAAATGAGATGGTTGTTTGAAAGGAAATGGCTTGGGACAAAACCTGGATGCAAAAGAAAGTTGTAAAAGGTTTGTGAAGGGAAATCTTCAGAAAAAAAAATTTTAGGTATGGTCAGGATGGACTACCAAAAAAAACCAAAAAACAAAAAACAAAAACACCATAAGGTTTTTAATGTTGTCTAAAAAAACCAGAGGAAAGGCAGTTGACTGATAGTAAGTTAAAAAAAAAAAACTGTACACACAAAAAAGAGGGCCTAAGAGAGTGAACAGTTTTGTCTTAAAGTGAAAATGTCTGGTTGCACCAGAACATAAAAGGAGATAATAAAAGCTAAACTTGAGGGTATGTAGTAAGTTGTAGAAGACTTGGGGAAAGTGACTTTTATTTGCCTTGGTTTATAGGTTTGAAAGGAAACAATGAAATATGTTGAAAATTTGACCATATTAGATCAGTTTTGATGGATTTTTTCACAAAAAGGGAAAAAAGACTAATAAATCTTTTTTATTGTTTTAATTGTAAAATGTTTCTGTTCAAATGAGGCATAGTATTTAAGGAAGGAAGACTAAAGCCCTCTGTCATGACAAATATATATTGGTGATCCACTCAAGTAAATGTTAACTATTATTAATTGATCTGCTGTTAAAAAGAGAATGTAAATGGTTTTTTCTTTGCCTGCCCAGAGAAACCAGTTTCTATGTTTTGTTTTATCAGATCTTAAACATCCATAATCCTATTTAAGCATGTGCTTTAAAACTTAGATTTTAACAATTGTCAACAAGATTTAAATTATAAATGAGATCTCTTTGACTCATAAGGCTTTTTCTTGGCAAGCTAAGTTACTCAAGAAGTACTGCTAAACCAATGATAAACCTTGGGTTACATTTGGGTAAATGCTATAACTATTATAGAGATTCTATGCATTTCCTAAAGTTTTAATCTTTTGATAAGGGTCATCACTTGATATTTAACCATATCTATTCTGAGTTTTTGTCATTTGTAATTGTTTTAATTCTCTTGTAAAATGAATTCCGCCTTAAAGGAAATTCATATGGGAGACATTCAGGACAAATACAGGTCTTTGATATGTTGAAATCCTGGAACTGAAATGGGTAAAAATTTCCAGAAATAAGAGCTGCATTCGAACTAAACCAGAATTAGTAACACGGGACTAGATGAACTAAAAGATTTTAATTTTATGTCTCTTAATGTTGTATCTGTTATTTTAAACATTGCTGGTTCTCTAATGTTTGCTCTTCCAGACAAAGAAAACTTTTTTTTCTTAAAATGTCTGTGACTTACAGAAATGTAAAAACATTCATTTGTAAACAAATCAAGACATTCAACTTTTCTCTCTCTCTGAACCCTTTAAAACTCAAAAGGTCTCAGCAAGTATTCTTTCTTCCATAACAATCAGTCATTTGCATAAGTCCAATAAGAATCTGTTCTCCTTGTAACAGGACACCACTGGAAATACTGGTTATTTTTACCAAGGCTTAGACTGGAATGTCATATTTTAAAAAGACTCGGATATGACCAGACAACTTAAAGGAACTAAGGTTGACTTTATAAAACCCGGAGCCGTAAAGCCCCTTAAATCTGTTGGCCTGATACCTTGCTTACAGAGTTCCCAGCAGCCTCACCAGGTGAGTAAAGAATGTCACTCCCTGGCAGGTGCAGGAACCTCAGGATACATTGGGGAACTCTAGAAGAGGAATTCACCCAAATTGACAGGTATTGCAGGCATGTCTGATGGCAAGTACGTGGCTTGGCTTCTGGCCTGGAGAGACTATTACAAGTTCAACCTAGAGATTCCTTATAAAAAGTTCCAGCAAAGCAGATTCTAAAAGATCTGTATAATCACTAACTGTTCTTGCTGAGCTTATATAAATACTTAGGCCAAGTTTATTAAAACTGGACTTGTTTTTCAAATAAATTAGTCCGGATTTGGCTATCTCTGGAAATGAGGGTTATTTTAAGAGAAAAAAATTATGTTTCAGTAACACACCTTTGTGGATATTAAGTTCTAGATTTTGTTGTCTTTAAATGCTTGTTTACCTAAAGCTAGACAACTTGAGGTAAACTTCAGAGAAGTTACACAATAGCTCATTTAGACGATCTTGCCTAATATTCTGTAGGGATAATAACAGAACCCATTAGACACAAATATATGTTAGTTTTTATGGATACCTTTTCAGGCTTGGTAGAGACTTTTTCCGCCAAACATGAGACTGCAGGAATGGTAGCCAAAAATCTAGTAGAAGAAATAATTCCTAGGTTTGGGTTCCCTCTCGTGATTGGGTCAGACAATGGCCCTGCATTTGTGAGTTGTCTCACAGGCACTGGCCAAGGCCATGGGCACTAATTAAAAACTACACTGTGCCTACCGGCCCCAGAGCTCCAGACTAGTAGAGACAATGAACCAGACTCTTAAAGAGACCTTGAAAAAGTTAATTCTGGAAACTGGCGGTGGATGGGTAGATCTCCTTCCCTCTGCCCTCCTTAGGGCACGGTGTACACCCTACTTAAACAAGGTTACCCCATTTAAAATAACATTCGGGAGACCCCCTCCACTCTGCCCCCAGCTACAAAAGGTTGCCCTAGCGGAAATGACTGATCAGTCTGTACTCCAGTCACTGCAGATGCTACAGTCTGTCTTTAAAAAAGCCCATGTAGGGATCTGAGCTGCTTACACTGAGATGGAGACGGAAGTGGAACCACATCCTTACCAACCCAGAGACTTGTTTTGGATACACCGCCACCAACTGGGAAACTTGGAGCCTCGTTAGAAGGGACCATTCACTGTCATCCTGACCACCCCACAGCAGTATGCATGTCACATCAAACAAGCCAAAAACAAGAATGCCTCCCAAAAATGGGAGACACTGCCAGTGGACCCCATCAACTGTGGACTAAAACTAAGACTCAAAAGGGTTTCATAACTTGGTCACTTTTAACCCTGTTCCTACTGAGCAGCAGCCAGGGGACACCTCATCGGTCTAAAACAGCCCAATAGAAAATCAGAAAAACAGCAGATGGAACAACACTCAAGGTAAACGACACCTCAGGTCAGCCTGTTTTCACCTCAAGAACTGGCTGAAGAGTCAAAGAATTGACTAATCTCCAAAGAAAAGGGGGGAATGTTAGGGCCAGTTTAATGTTAAAACCTGTTTAACTATTATAGCCTGCTTAGCCAGAGCAACTCCATATTGCCTAGGTAGCCATATTGTTGTTTACATCCACGGACTTCATTCCAGGAATAAACACCCTAGTAGTTCCTGGTATGGTTCTGGGTGTTGATTCTGGGAGTAAACGCCTTAACAATAGAAGCCATGTACCTTGGGTCTGCGGTTATGCCCTATAAAACCAGCCTGTGAGATCGTGAGGGGGTCGCTCTCTTCAGAGGCGGCCCTGGCCCGTCAGTCTGACTTCTAATACTTGGCATAGAACAAAGCTTCACATAACTTTCACTTTGTCTCAGTCTCATTCCCCTGGCTGGTCAGTCTAACTTCTAATGCTTGGCATAGAATAAGGCTTTGCATAACTTTCACTTTGTCTCAGTCTCATTCCTTTGATAATGGACCCCAACACTCCCATCAAAAGACACAGGGTATCAGATTGGATAAAAAAGCAAGACCGATCCATATGAAGTCTACAAGAGACTATTATTATATCATATTTTTTAAGACTTGACAGAGAGAGAGAGACAGCAAGAGAGGGAACACAAGCAGGGGGAGTGGGAGAGGCAGAAGCAGGTTTCCCACTGAGCAGGGAGCCCAATGCAGGGCTCGCTCCCAGGACTCTTGGATCATGACCTGAGCCAAAGGCAGACACTTAATAACTGAGCCAAGCAAGCATCCAAAGAGACTCATTTTAGACCCCAAAACACATCCAGACTGAAAATAAAGGGGGTAAAGGAACATTTACTACAGTAATGGACCTCAAAAGAAAGCAAGATATGCAAGGGTGGTTCAACATTCACAAATCAATCAGTGTCATACATCACATCAATAAAAGAAAAGAACCATATGATCCTCTCAATTGATGTGGAAAAAACATTTGACAAAATACAGCATTATTTTTTTAAGATTTTATTTATTTATTTGACAGACAGAGATCACAAGTAGGCAGAGAGGCAGGCAGAGAGAGGGGGAAGCAGGCTCCCCGCTGAGCAGAGAGCCCGACATGGGGCTTGATCCCAGGACCCTGGGATCATGACCTGAGTCGAAGGCAGATACTTTAACCCACTGAGCCACCCAGGTACCCCAACAGCATTCTTTCTTGATTAAAACTCTTCATCGTGTAGGGATAGAGGGAACATAGCTCAATATTGTAAAAGTCATCCGTGTAAAGCCCACATTGAATATCATTCTCAATGGGGAAAATGAGAGCTTTTCCCTTAAGGTCAGGAACATGACAGGGACGCCCACTCTCACCACTACTGTTCAACATAATGCTAGAAGTCCTAGTCGCAGCAATCAGACAACAAAAAGAAATAAAAGGCATTCAAATTGGCAAAGAAGAAGTAAAACTCTTCACAGGAGACACGATGCTTTAAGTGGAAAACCCAAAAGACTCCACTCCAAAATTGCTAGAACTCATACAGGAATTCAGCAACATAGTAGGATACAAAAAATCAATGCAAAGAAATCAGTGGCATTTCTATATGTTAAATATGTGACTGAAGAAAGGGAAATTAAGGGATTGCACCAAAAACCTAAGATACTTAGGAATAAACCTAACCAAATGGCCAAGAATCTATATTCAGAAAGCTATAGAACACTCATGAAAGAAATTGAGAAGACTCTAAGAGATGGAAAAACATTCCATGCTCCTGGATTGGAAGAATAAATACGTTAAAATGTCTGTGCTACCCAGACCAATCTACACATTCAGGGCAATCCCTATCAAAATACCATCAACGTTTTTCCCAGAGCTGGAACAAACAATCCTAAAATTTGTATGGAACCAGAAAAAACCCTGAATCGTCAGGGGATTGTTGAAAAAGAAAACTAAAGTTGGCAGCATCACAATTCCAGACTTCAAGCTCTATTACAAAGCTGTCATCATCAAGACAGTATGGTACTGGCACAAAAACAGACACATAGATCAATAGAACAGAATAGAGAACCCAGAAATGCACCCTCAATTCTATGATCAACTCATCTTTGACAAAGCAGGAAAGAATGTCCAATGGAAGAAGGCCAGTCTCTTCAATAAATGGTGCTGGGAATATCGGATAGCTGCATGCAGAAGAATGAAACTGGGCCTTTCTCCTACACCATACACAAAGATAAAACCAAAATGGATGAAAGACCTACATGTGAGATAGGAATCCATGAGTATCCTAGAGGAGAACACAGGCAGCAACCTCTTTGACTTAGGCCACAGCAACTTCTTGTTAGATACCTCTCCAACGTCAAGGGACAAAAGCAAAAATGAAGTATCAGAATTTCATCAAGATAAAAAGCTCTGTAGTGAACAAAATAAAAGACAACATACAGAATGGGAGAAGATATTTGCAAATGACATATCAGATAAGGGGCTAGTAGCCACGATCTATAAAGAACTTATCAAACTCAACACCCAAAGAACAAAAACTCCAGTCAAAAAATGGGCAGACAACATGAACAGACACTTCTCCAAAGACATCCCAAATGGCCAACAGACACACCAAAAAATGCTCCACATCACTCGGTATCAGGGAAATACAAATCAAGACCACAATGAGATATCACCTCACACCAGTCAGAATGGCTAAAATTAACAACACGGGGAACAACAAATGTTGGCAAAGCTTGTGGAGAAAGGGGAACCCTCTTCCACTGTTGGTGGGAATGCAAGCTGGTGCAGCCACTCTGGAAAACAGTGTGGAGGTTCCTCAAGGAGTTAAAAAATAGAGCTACCCTATGGCCTAGCAATTGCACTACTGGGTATTTACCCTGAAGATACAGACGTAGTGAAAAGAAGGGGCACCCACACCCCAGTGTTCATAGCAGCAATGGCCACAACAGCCACACTGTGGAAGGAGGTGAGATGTCCTTTGACAGCTGAATGGATGAAGACGTGGTTTATACCTACAATGGCATATTACTCAGCCATCAGAAAGGATCCATACGTACCGTTTACATCAATGTGGATGAAACTGGAGGTGCTAAGTAAAATATGCTAAGTGAAGTAAATGAATCAGAGAAAGACAATTATCATATGGCTTTACTCATATGTAGAATATAAGGAATAGCGCAGAGGACCATAGGGGAAGGGAGGGAACACTGAATGGGAAGAAATAAGAGAGGGAGACAAACCATGAGAGTCTCTTAACTCTGGGG
>PISX010010977.1:0-67546 GCA_004024625.1 Mellivora capensis | reverse complement strand
GAATCCTAGAGGAGAGCATAGGCAGTAACCTCTTTGATATCAGCCACAGCAACTTCTTTCAAGATATGTCACCAAAGGCAAAGGAAACAAAAGCAAAAATGAACTTTTGGGACTTCATCAAGATCAAAAGCTTCTGCACAGCAAAGGAAACAGTCAACAAAACAAAGAGGCAACCCACGGAATGGGAGAAGATATTTGCAAATTTGAATTTTTCTATTCAAATTCTGGATTATATATCCTGATTATATATAAGTATATTTGTAAAATGCCTATGCCCTAAACATATGGCAAATCAATCAGTTATACAATAAGGAAAAAAAGACATGAAAGGAATTATTATCTATCCATTTAATTGAATTTAATAGTATTAATGGAGTACTTCTGAACTGGGTATTTAAATAAATCAAAAGAACAATACCATATAAAAGAGACTTTTCTATTGTCTTTAAAATCTTGTAATACAATTATTTGAGCTTATTTAATCTGAGAAAAATGGAAGCTTAAAACAATACTTTCTATAGTGCTGTCCAGTACATATTCTGGACAAATGTAACCCACATATGTCATTGTAGTTTTTTAAACAGCAACATTGAAAAGAAAAAAGAACCAGATGAAATTAATGAATATATATTTATTTTGACCAATGAATCCAAATATTATTATTTCAACAAATAATCAAGTACAAATTATAAATGAGATACTTTACATTCTCTCTCTCTCTCTCTCTTTTTTTTTTTACACTGAGTTTCCAAATTCTGGTGTATACTTTACAGCATGTCTCAATTTGGAGTAGTCACTTTTCATGTGCTTTATAGTCTCATGTGGCTAGTGACTTTTGTATCAGACTGTGTCCATACTGGACACTGTCCTATAAAAATCTATTCAGAATGAAATTTATATTTTATTTAGCATCTGTTAACTGCATAATAAGCTGCCTTGGAAAAAGAGCAGGAAAATTAGTTATCAACAGAAACCAAAATTTGCATATAGAACATCACTGGAAATACACTACTTACCTTACTACACTAAATTCAAAACTTATTTAGATAGATGACCAGATGAAATTCTTTGAAGTCAGTTTTAAAATGTTAGGTGGGCACCTGAAACTACTGTATCATTATGTGTCAACTGTTTTCAATAAATTTATTTCAATAAAATAAATTTATTTCAATAAAAATAAATTTAAAAAATATTAAGTGGGCTTTCTGGCAAGACAGAAAATGGTCACTAGATATTATTTCACATCCTCTCAATTTAATCAATGTAAAGCACACAATGGATTTTTAGGTAAAATATCAATTCTAGCACAATCCATAATTGCATATTTCATTAGTAGACCAGTAGTGCTTTTGTTAATAAAGACCTAACATATCAAGACCTCTAAATGCTTACTTAGTACATAATACTTATGTATACATGCATATTTATGTACTTAAGTTTATATATATATATATATATATATATATATATATATATACATACACTTCAATACTATAGATAAGTAGCATCTTAAGCAAATTATCTGAACATATGGAACTTCTATTATTTTAATACACATGATAATGCAAAATTGACTGCTTAAAATAAAGAATGTATAGTCCTACCCTACTTGGAATTCCTCCTCTTTCTTTTTAAACCTACAGCTCAATAATTAATAAGTCATTATTCATTAATCATCATTGATATTATTCAGTATTCAGATGATATTGGCCTCTCCCTTACAAAAAAAAAAAACAGTTTTATGAGTTTAAAAAGGAACCATGCATAAAAATAAATCTAACTCAATGAATTCTGAAATTATAGATTCTTGAAGGGATTTTGCTTTTGGTAATTTTTCATTTGGGAAAACAATCCTCAAAAAGGTTTAGCTAATAAATCACAACTAAATTCCTATTTTAATTGTTTAGGTCAGAGAATCACAAAACCCTATTCTCCATTAGTCATTGACATATATCCATGGCAATTCTCTCATATTGTCATAGAACTTCATTGTTGCCATGGTCTAAGCAATAAGTCTTAATGCTTTCTAACTTTACTGTAATTCTTTATTAATTTTTGTTTGTTACCTTAAAAAGGGTCATTACTGGAACATAAAAACTAGAAGAGATTTTGCAAGTTGGAATGTAAGCAAAGTACTGTTTTCTTTACTGAATTGTTTTACTTACTAAACAACTTCAGTATAATAGAAAATGTAAACTTCCAACATCAGTGAGAGAAACTATTTAATGGGTCATCTAGTCCTGATTACCTGTATATTAACAAAAAAAAATACTCATTACATAGTCCAATTTTTTACACATTTATTTCCCTTTAGAGAAATTATTAGAATATAATGTTATCAAAAGGATTATACACCAAGCATACATTTTATTCCTTTTATAGGATAAATGATATGTAGTAGAATAAGGGCTAAACAACAACCTAAGAAATGGCAAAGCTATAAAAAAACTATTACGTGTCAAATCCTAAGGTACATCTAGTGTTTGTAGCATTTTAGGTGATTTACTTAGCCTCAAATATCTATTTAATTTTTTTATTTGTAGATGGATATTTCCAGGACTACATTAAAACTTACTGAGCAGACATTAACTAAAATCAACCATTTAGTCTTCCGCATACCCTTCTCAAATTAATAGTAACATATCACCCAAAACTCTAAGTAAAATATTTATAAATATATTCTTATAAAATAAAAAATTTATAAAGAATGTTTTATATACAAAAAAATTGATCAGGTAATTTAAATAAATGATTTAAAGATTCAAAGAGTCCTATAAGAGAAATAGAGAAAATCTCTAGCCTCTCTTGAGGCAAACATAATACAAATTTTTAGAGATATTTATCTTTCTATTTCTAAATAAGCCATACAATTATTTCCTAATTTCTAACATTAGATATTATCTGTTATCTTATCTAGAGTTGAGGGTGAGGACTGAGCTCCCATACTTCCTCGTCCAGACCCCAATGGGTTTGTACATATTCCCTGTTATTCCCAATATTTATTAATTCATTTCTTCAATGAATTAATGTGAGGTCCCTCTTACATGCCAGGTATTATCACAGTTCTAAGGTTACAGCAGTACACAAAATTGACATAGTTACCTGTATTCATGGAACTTACAGACTTCTGCAGAAATGTAGAAATGAATACACACATACTATGTCAGCAGATGATAAGTACTATGGAAAACAATGAAATGGAGGGATGGAGAAAGAACTGCAATTTAACATGGGAAGGCCTCATGGAACAACTGACATTTGAGGAAGGACTGAAAAAGGTAAGAAATTGAACCACATTGTTATCTGGCACATAGCACTAGAGGCAAGGGAGCACCCAGTGTGAATAACTAAAGTGGAATATGCCAAGTACGGCCAAGGAGAGCCCACTCCAGTGCTGGAGTGGAGTGAACAAGGGGAAAGGCACAGAGGTGGCATGTAGAGGTATATCTGCAGGATATTTGTGGGTTTTCTCTCCAAATGAAATGGATGCCTTTGGAGTTTTGATCAGAATAGTGACATGCATTCATAAAAAATCACATTGGCTGCTGTATTGGGAATAGAATGTGATGGACAAAAGTGCAAGAAAAATGAACTATTAGGACAGTACTGTGATAACCCAGAAGGGAAGATGGAAACTTGGGCCAGGGTGCTGAAAAGTGACTGGATTCTTGACATGTTTTGAGATAAAACCAGGAGGATTTTCTCATGGTGTCCTATTGTCATTGGGCTGATCAGGGGGTCAGTCAAGATTGTAAAACCAAGATGTCCAGTCAGAAGCTTGAGAAGGGTAGAATTACCACTAAATGAGATTGAGAAGAATATGAATGAAGAAGTGTTTGATGCCAAGAGGAAGAAAAAAAAATCATTTTGGATATTTGAACCTGAGATGCTGGTTTGACATTATGATGGAAATGTCAGTGTTAAAACTTGGAAGAATGTGGAGACATGGAGTCAGGCCCTGTAAATTCCCAATGTTTAACCTTTAAAGTCAAGAAAACACTGAAGGAGCAGGCCTTGTGAGGCATGCTACATGCCATGAGCCTCTTCAATCAGTCTTTCCACAGAGCACACATTCTGTCTCCAATCACATGGGAGAGGAAGAGTTACCTATCTCTCTGAACTGCTAGGGGTTTATAAGAACTAAATTAAAAGTGTTTTCAAATAATCATTTTTTTCAGTCCTACAACCATACTCTGACATTTGAAAGATATCAAAGTCTCTGTTTCTTGATCTTTTCTGAGTTCTGAGCTTCGAATTAGCTTTTACTTTCTCTAGTATGCATTCGCCCTATGAGCTCAACTTTTAGATGTCTCTGATATGCCAAGTAATTCATCACTTTTTTTACCCATTGTTAAACTTTCTAAAATAGATTCCCAGAATGTAGACTGTCACATAAAGGAGTATGAAGAAGTCTGAGATTCTTTTAAATACATAGGAAATGACCTATGTAGATGCTACATGCTGTAGAGAATTTCCTCCTCCTTTCTTACAATCAACTGATTTGTATTATTTAATATCCCAGCTCTTCTGTCTAACTATATCAATGTGCTACTGGACCAAGATGTTGCTAAGAGTCAGTTAGGGGTGTGTTATCACCATTTATTTCCTTCCATCTGCAGCTGTTTCAACATTTAGAATCATTCTAGATCTGAAGAATTCCTGAAAACTGATTTCTAGAAGGTCAACATTTAAATCTAAATACCTGGATTTCTGAACTACTTGCCAATCAAAAAATGTTTCAGAACATGGGTAGATTAGGTTTGGTGATATTCACACAATGAAAGCCAATAGATGATATTTCAGAATTTGTCTGGAAGTGGAAGTATAACATTTGGTGGCTCATGAAGAAAAATATAACATAATAAATATTCTAGCTCTAATATAATTTCTTTATATGATTTATTTATTTTATGGCCATCAAAATATTTTTTATAATTTCTCTAACATATTTAAGATACCACTGTGTGCTGTAAAATGACAAATTGTATACATTCTTATTTCTCATCATACTTTCTCATCATCACATTTTAATGAGCAAGTTAAATCACTAAGCATTATGTCAAAGGCTTCAAGTGAAACACTCTTTGGTGGAAACAGCAAATTATTAGGTGCAATGATAGAATCTATTAAAATGGATTTCATAGCCCCAGTCAAAAACTACACAAAATCTGGAAGAAACCCTTGGGAAGATTCCTGTGGACTAGAAAACAAGGTACTAAATTCCAAGTTAGAGACTGATCTGAAAGCAGTTTTCTAAGTACATTCTATCTTCCAAACAATACAGACCTGGGCAGAACAATACTTGATTCTCTCCTTATTTTCTATCATGGGGCAGGAAAACAGAACTACCAGATGTGGCAAGTTAACCTCAGAGAAAAGTTGGAGACAAGTTAAGGTAGGATGTCTAAATAAAGAGATGGTTAAACATTAGAAAATCTAACAATTTGGGGCACCTGGGTGGCTCGGTGGGTTAAGCCTCTGCCTTCGGCTCAGGTCATGGTCTCAGGGTCTTAGGATCGAGCCCCGCATCAGGCTCTCAGCTCAGCAGGGAGTCTACCTCCTCCTCCTCTCTTTCTCTGCCCGCCTCTCTGCCCACTTGTGATCTCTCTCTCTCTCTCTGTCAAATAAATAAATAAAATATTAAAAAAAAGGAAAATCTAACAATTTAATTTAACATATTCATAGACTACAAAAGAAAAATTGAGCAGACATGGCAATAGAATCAGAAACACATTTGGGAAAGTTTAGTGTTTCTTTTTTAGAAATACAATTTTTCATACAAAAGGAACTTCTTGAACTTCATAAGTTCTATCTATAAAAAAATCTATAGCATATGTCATACATAATAGAGGTGTTCTAGATACATTCTCTTTAATCTGGGCAAAATATATGATGGCCACCATTAATCACTTCTGTTCAGCATAGTACTGGAAAAGTTGGTCAATATCATAAGATGGAGAAAAAATGAAGTATAAATACTTGGGAAAAAACCATAAGGGTGTCATCATTTGCAAGTGCTATGATCATCCATAGGACAAACCAATCAAGTAAACACATCCCATGGGAAAGCCCACTCAAGTAAGCATAAAGCCATTAGAATTTATAATAAATTCACCAAGACTGTCATTTAAACCACCTCCTCCCCACACACACATCCAAAATGTTCTTCTATACTATAATAATTTAACTGAAGATGTAAAACTGTAATATAAACTTAGATATTATATAGTGCCTCGTAACTAACCTACAAAAGAATACTAAAACAATCTATGTACAATATTCTACAGATAGATTTTTTTCCAAAAAAGACCCAAATAAATGGAGAAATTATGTCATATTAACGGATGTAATAATTTACTGCTAAAATTTATCTCAACTTTTAAAATTCTTTCAATAAATCTAATATTATGAGTGATTTTAATAATAAATATTACATTTTAAAATTTGCAGAGTATTAAATTCTCAAAAATAATTTATTTACTATTAAAAGACGCAGAGCCTGGGGCTTGGTTTGCTGTATCATATACTGGAATTTATTACACCTATACACAATGGATGGGGGTAACTAGCACGGTTTTATTTTCCACTAAAAAATGCTGGATCTCACTGGCAATAGGAAGGAAAGTGATGACAAAAGTGATGATCTCAGTGATGGCAAAATTATTGCTAATGGCAAATAAGCATATGGAAAGATACTTCACATTATGTGTAATTAAGAAGCTGCAAATTATGTATGTACTATGTACCTATTAGAATGGCCACGATCTAAAACACTGGCAACACCAAACGCTGGCAAGATGAGCAAAAGGAACTCTTTTTTTTTAAAAGATTTTATTTATTTATTTGACAGACAGAGATCACAAGTGGGCAGAGAGGCAGAGAGAGAGGAGGAGGCAGGCTCCCTGCTGAGCAGAGAGCCCAATGCGGGGCTGGATCCCAGGACCCTGGGATCATGACCTGAGCCGAAGGCTGTGGCTTTAACCCACTGAGCCACCCAGGCGCCCCGCAAAATGAACTCTTATTTATTGCTGATGAGAATGTAGAATGGCCCAGGCACTTTGGAAGAGTTCGTACATTCTTACAAAACTGAACACACTCTTAACATATAATCACAGTAATCATGCTCTCTGATATTTACCTAAGTGAGGTGAAAAGTCATATCTACACAAAAACCTGCACACAAATGTTTATAACATTTTATGTTGTCATAATTGCCAGAACTTAAAAACAAGATATCCTTCCACAGGTGAATGGATAAGAAACTGTAGTATAGCCATACAACAGGATTTTATTTAGTGTTAGAGAGATGTGTGCCATCAATCCACAAAAAGACATAGAAGACTCTTGAAGTGTATTGCTAAGTGAAAGAAAGAAATCTGAGAAGGCAATGTACTGAATGATTTCAACTATATGACATTCTGGAGAAGGTAAAACTATGGAGACAGTAAAAAGACTAGTCATTGTCAGCAGTTTCTGGGAAGAGATGGAAGAGGGGATAAATACTCTTGTGGTGGATACATGTTATTATACATTTCTTAAAACCCACAGCATATACAAAACAAAAGAGATAACCATAATGTGTCTATGGGCTTTAGTTAACAATAAGGTATCAATATTATTTCATCAGTTATGACAAATGTTACACTCAAATCTTAAAAATACCACAGGATATTAAAAACAGGAGAAGTGGAGGGAAAAGTGAGCATATGGGAACTCTCTATTTTTCATTTTTTCTATAAGCCTAAAACAGCTAAAAAATAATGTCTCTTAATTAAAAGAAATATATAACTTCTATCATGTCTCATTGAGATGAATGAACAGTGATAGATTGTGTCCAAGAACTGATAGTCTTTCATTTTAATAGTAATGTTTAAGTACATTAATGAAATTAACTATAAAATATAAAAAATAAATAAATTTCATTATTTATTTTCATAAATAAATTTCATAAATTTCACTCTAAGAAAAGTCTTATGTTCTCTTTTTCCATAACTGGCATCCTAGGTCATGGAGATAGATCTCTGGTCATGATCTGCCAAGTTTCTATGGAACCCACTTTCCCTAGGATTAGAGTGTTTTGCAAATAGAATATTTTGGATCCTTGCAGTTTTTTCTACATTTTTTTTCATATTTTTTTCACCAGTTTTCCCTGTTATTCTTGTCATTCTTTTTGCCCTATCACTACACTTCATTTATCTTGCCGGGAATGGCCCCATCCTTAATGTTGGTCTTGTCCCCAAGTTTACCAACTTCATACCTAATTGTTCTGGTATAGGCATCTCTTCCAATTGTAGTAAGAACTTCCAGAACCAAATTTCATCTCATACATCAGGAGTCATAACTCTGTCCACTACACAGTGGTTTCAACTTCCTCATTCTTGGCCTTGTGGTCATTACCCTATTCTCAGAATGTAAAGGCTGGAGAAGAGCTTTCTCTTATGTTTTAATGTTATCCCTAATTTCACATGCTTTATAAAAAGCTATGAAATAGCAATCCAATGTTTTCCATTTGGTTTATGTTTCATCCATATTTAACTTTTGTGTTGAACATGAATAAAGTGAAAACTTCCTGAAATACCATAAACAGTTTGATAGAATTTTATAGGTAAAATTACACAAGCTGTATTAAATAATTTACTGACATATAAATTTATTATAAATCTTTTGTTTCATCATGCCCTAGTTCAGTAATTCTATTGGAATAAAACTAACATTTTAAAATATAATTTGTGCTTTCTAAATCTTTTCCTGTGTTCTGCTTATGATTCCATTATCTTCTACATAAGCACTTTTGTATATTTAATTTAGAAGTTTTACATTAAGAACAATAAAAGAAAATCCTTTCATCTATATTTCCTCTTAAAATAAGATTATAATAATGTGTGCTCTGTCACATATAGATCTTCACAAAACATAAGTATGAATATTTTATCATATCTATTTATGAAGAAAAAGCAGGGCTCCTATTACATGTACTGTAACAAATTAATCTACAAAATCATAAACTCATACTCTTTTTAAAGAAGTAATAGGTAAAAAGAGAGAGAAAAGAAGAGAGGACACATTGTTGTTCCCAAGAGACACTGATTTATTGCTGCCACAGAAGAAAATTTTGAAAGGAACAAAGCTTTAACAGAACAATATTAACTGGAATTTTCAGTTGAGTCAATCTGTTTGTCTATAATATAAGAGCACAGACAAGTATCAGTTCTAGCTTTCTCATCATTCATTCATGTGTTTACTCGTTCGTTCATTCACTTACTCAAAACCACAAATATATGTATACTATGCTAGATACTAGGAAAACAAAATGGTTACAACACTGCCCTCAAGTTTCTCAAAACTAGCAGGGGAAATAGGCACATAATGACAAATATCATACACTGTTATACTGGACATTTGAAGAATACCTAATGGGCCATGAAACCACAAAATAAAATATAGTCAATTTATCATAGGAAGGTCACTAACAGAGAAGACAGAATTCAGTCATAAAGGAAGAGTAGAATCTTCAAGGCTACCAAGGAGAATGCTGTTTCAGATAGCAGGAACACTGTGTACAAAGTTAAGGGATAATAAAACAATATGATTTGTTAAAAGGAGTCCAGTAGATCCAAGTCCTTCAAGGGGTGGAGTATTATGTGAAGTGACTTAGGAAGGAGAGAGGTGGAGTCAGATCATAAGATATGGTGGTCAATCTAAAGCTAAGGAGATTATATTTTATCAGGAGACAAGGGTGTGGCATTGAAGGCATAATGAAGTACAACAAGATGAAATTTGTGTTTTAGAACCATTGCCCTGAGTCCTGTGCACACTGGATTGTATATGGGGTTGGAGAAGCTGAATGGAGAAGGATATCATAAAAGGTGATAGACAAAGAGATACTAGGGCATTTATTGGTGAAAACAAGAGAGAGAAAACAGATCTGAAAGGAGGTAAGATTTATAGGGTTTTGTTCTTATCTGAATAATGAGAGCAAATAGTGATTGAGAGTTCAAAATATCAAATATGTTATCTTAATCTTTATTATAATTAATTCTGGAAAAATTATTTCCCTAAACTGATTTTCAGAGGAAGTAAGTAGCTTATTGAAGGTCACACAGATTTTAGATACATGTGCACACACACAGAGCTACATTGATGGTATCATCTGACCCTCTAAATTAGACCAGAGACTACATTATCTGACCCTCTAAATTAGTGGGAAAGGACAGAGACTAGAATAGCTCACAGTTCTCTGTTTTGGTTGCTGGTAACTGTTTGAAGGAAGATAATGAATTAAGTGGAGTTACCTGAAGGATATCCAGGTAGAAATGAGAAATTGGCAGTTGGATATGGATATGAAGAAGTCTCTTGTTAATATTGTTTTGTAGATGCACCAAGACTAGGTGAGAGACATAGGCATATATAATTCTGTTGCTCTCTGTATCTTACTGCTATATTGTATAGGTCAGATCAATATACATTTCCCTCCAACTTTTCAAGAGAGAATTTATGATACATGTCCATGAGTTACTTCCTGAAGGGTATAAGTCCTCTATACTAGTTTTTCAGTCATCATATTATTCACTATTGCTACTATAACAGGGGGAAACTCAGCATGTCTGACTCCATATTGCTTACATTTCCCTTGCTACTATGACCCATAGCTTAGAAACTTCTGCTTAGCCCTGAACATAGGCACGTTATAGCTAAGTTTGCAAAAACTGCTTTTTACCTGAACTGTACCTCACCTGAGGAGATAAGTACATACTGAAATGACTATGCTGTATTTAAGGCCTACAGGAGAGATATAACCAGATTCTTGTATGCAAAGATCCACTGAACAGGGACCAAGAAGTTAGAGTTACCTCCCTCAGCTGTCAACAGACATCAGCTACCTTTGATTCTAACCCTGTCCCACTTCCTCATGTTTCTAACATTGAAGATCAAATTTCATGCCAAAGGGAGATGGTTCTTTGGGACAATAGTCCACCATTTCCTCAGGCTTTCTGAAAAAAGTTGCTCTGCCCCAACATCTTGCCTCTTGATTTACTGACCTGTTGTGTAGCAAGAAGAATGACCTTGGACTCGGTTTTCCTATCCTCAACAAATATGTGTCAAGTAACTATTGAGTGCATTATGCAAATTACACTATATAATCTGACCAGAAGAATGAGGTCTTTAAGTGCTTATAGTCATCTATCATCAATATTTGGCTTTATTTTCTCTTTATGTCTATTTATTTTTCTATTTGTTATTGATCTTATCACAAGTTCTTTTTGCTTAGCTGCTGAAATTCTATTTTGAATGAGTACTATCAATGAAAACACACAAGTAGAAAGTTTACAGTCTTTTAGCTGCCTGACAGTCATTGCAAAAGCAAAAGGATGACAACTTTTGCTCTTCTGTACATACGGCTTTTGATTTGAAATGACACAAAAATTAAAAAAAAAAGAAATGGTAGGAAAATTAAATAACCAAAGAACTTTGATGTAAGAGTAACACAGTCTTGCCAGGGATAAAATACAGAACACATAGAGGATGGATAGAAAATATTTTTCAGACTGTAGAAGGGCAGTTCTTGGCACTTCCCTGTAATTAATATCTGGTTTACTGAAAAAAAAATGAGACTATCTCAAATTTCCTCAGGCTTGGATTATAATATTCATTTTATTAGCCCTGGGACAACAGAAACAGAAATTTTAGTGATTCTGTTACACTCTGTTCTTAAGGTTTGTTAAAAGTGCATTATTTTGTCTGTTCTAAAAGAAATTGTTGCTTAGTTCAGCCAGGTGACTGGAGGTCACAAAAATCCTTTTCCCTTAAAAGGAGAGAGAGGGAGACAGTTCTTTCTTCATGGAGTAATTCATGTTAATGCATGGACCAATGGTCCTGAGATCCATCAATTAAATTAATTAGACTTCATAGCACTCACTCATGAACCATGATGAAAAAAATTAGAAGGAAACAGGAAATACACATACTGTAGCATATGGTTTTGTCAGTGTTGGGCTCTTGAGAATTATTAAATTAAAGCTTGACATAATTCAGAATTAATAAAATCTGATCTCTGAAGATGTTTTCATGATTTAAGTAATTTATGCAAATTAACATATCAAAATGTGCGCTCTATTGCTGCCCACAAGTCAGGATGATTTCACAATTTGTAATATAATAGTTGTATCACTAATCCATGAAACTATATTTCCGTGAAATTAAGTGATAATAGTTCTGATTAAGAATATTTACTGGGAAAATACTGCTAATATATATAAAGGCTTTCAAATATTTTGAAGTTCGTAAGAAATTAATTATAATGAAATAATACATTCTACTAGAACCATTTGATAACAACAGGTAAATCAAATCCTCATTGTTGTGGACTTTACCAAAGATTATTTTATGACTAAAAAAGTTGAAGTATCTAGCATGGTGCCTGAAATATAGTGTGTAAAAATACACCACTCTAAAATGACCTCATTCAGTTTTAGGTTTCAAATGCCAGCTACACGGTAGTGATCCAAATTTTTATACATTCACAATTTCTGAATTGAAATTTAGATAACCAATATATCCACTTTTTCCTTCTACCTTAACATGTCTTAAACCAAATTCTTATTTTTCTCTCCCTAAATCTATTCGTTTCCTCCCATATTTTCTATCTTATTATAGCTTGTTAAATTGGAACTTTACTGCCTTTGGCTAAGATAAAAAATTTGAATCACATTCCCAGATCAAAGCCATTAGCAAATCTCACTTTACTTTAAAAAATATCAAAAATATCTCAGTACACAAAGAAGATATAACAATTGTAAATACTTATGCCCCCAATATGGGAGCAGCCAATTACATAAGAAAACTGTTAATCAAGATAAAATGTCATATTGATATGAATACATTAATAGTAGGAGATCTTAACAAAGCACTCTCAGTAATAGACAGCTCATCCAAGCAGAAAATCAATAAAGAAACAAGAGCATTGAACAACACATTGGACCAGATGGACCTCATAGATATTTACAGAACATTCCACCCTAAAACAATAGAATACTCATTCTTCTCGAGTGCACATGGAACCTTCTCCAGAATATACCACATACTGGGTCACAAATCAGGGCTCAAGTGATACCAAAAGACTGAGATTATTCCCTGCATATTCTCAGATCACAATGCTTTGAAACTGGAGCTCAACCACAAGGAAAAGTTTGGAAGGAATTCAAACACTTGGAAGCTAAAGACCACTTTGCTTAAGAATACTTGGATCAACCAGAAAATCAAAGAAGAACTTAAACAATTCATGGAAACCAATGAGAATGAAGACATTTTGGTCCAAAACCTATGGGATAAAGCAAAGGCAGTCCTAAGGGGGAAATACATAGCCAGCCAAGCCTCCCTCAAAAAAACTGAAAAATCCAGAATACACCAACTGTCTTCACACCTTAAAATACTGGAGAATCAACAACAAATTAAGCCAACTCCACACACAAGAAGGGAAATAATCAAGATTAGAACAGAGATCAATGAGATAGAAAGTAAAGATACAGTGGAATGCATCAATGAAACTAGAAGCTGGTTTTTTAAAAGAATCAGTAAGATCAATAAACCATTAGCAAAACTAATCCAAAAGAAAAGAGAGGAGGCCCAAATTAATAAAATTATGAATGAAAAGGGAGAGATCACAACTAACACCAAGGAAATAGAAACAATCATCAGAAATTATTATCAACAGTTATACGCCAATAAGTTAAGCAACATAGATGAAATGGATGCAGTCCTGGAAAACTATAAACTTCCAAAACTGAATCAGGAAGAAACTGACAACCTGAAGAGACCGATATCTAGTATGAGATTGAAGCAGTGATCAAAAACCTCCCCAAAAAACAAGAGCCCAGGACCCGACAGATTCCCTGGAGAATTCTACCAAACTTTCAAAAAAGAAATAATACCTATTCTCCTGAATCTGTTTCAAAAAATGGAAGTTGAAGGAAAACTTCCAGACTCTTCTTATGAAGTTAGCATTTCCCTGATCCCAAACCAGGTAAACACCCCACCAAAAAGGAGAATTTCAGACCAATATCCCTGATGAATATGGATGCCAAGATTCTCAACAAGATCCTAGCTAACTGGATCCAACAGCACATTAAAAAGATCATCCACCATGAACAGGTAGAATTCATACATGGGTTGCAAGGGTGGTTCAACATTCACAAATCAATCAATGTAATAGAACAAATTAATAAGAGAAGAGAGAAGAACCACATGGTCCTCTCAATTGATGCAGAAAAAGCATGTGATAAAATCCAACATCCATTCCTGATTAAAATGATTCAAAGTATAGGGATAGAGGGAACATTCCTGAACTTCATAAAATCTATCTATGAAAAACCCACAGCAAATATCATCCTCAATGGGAAAAAGCTGACAGCCTTCCCTTTAAGGTCAGGAAAATGACAAGGATGCCCACTCTCACCACTCTTGCTCAACATAGTATTAGAAATCCTAGCAACAGCAATCAGACAACAAAGAGAAATAAAAGGTATTCAAATTGGCAATGAAGAAGTCAACCTCTCTCTCTTCACAGATGACATGATACTTTATATAGAAAACCCAAAAACTCCACCCCTAAACTACTAGAACTCATACAAGAATTCAGTAATGTGGCAGGATACAAAATCAACATACAGAAATAAATTGCTTTCTTATACACTAACATTGAAAATATAGAAGGGGAAATTAGAGAATTGATTCCATTTGCTATAGCACCAAGAACCATAAGATATCTGGGAATAAACCTAACCAAAGAGGTAAAGGTTTATTTATACTTGAGGAACTATAGAACACTAATGAAAGAAATTGAAGAAGACACAAAAAGATGGAAGAGCATTCTATGCTCATGGATTGGAAGAATAAACATTGTTAAAATGTCTATACTGCCTAGAGCAATCTATACTTTCAATGCCATTCCGATCAAAATTCCACTGGCACTTTTCAACGAGCTGGAACAAACAATTCTAAAATTTGTATGGAACCAGAAGAGACCCCAAATTGCTAAGGAAATGTTGAAACAGAAAAACAAAACTGGGGGTGTCATGTTGCCTGACTTCAAGCTTTACTATAAAGCTGTGATCACCAAGAAAGCATGGTACTAGCATAAAAACAGACACATAGAGCAGAGGAACAGAATAGAGAGCCCGGATATGGGCCCTCAATTCTGTGGTCAAATAATCTTGAACAAAGCAGGAAAAAATGCACAGTGGAAAAAAGACAGTCTCTTCAATAAATGGTGCTGGGAAAATTGGACAGCTATGTGTAGAAGAATGAAACTCGACCATTCTCTTACACCATATAGAAAGATAAACTTGAAATGGATAAAGACCTCAATGTGAGGCAGAAATCCATCAGAATCCTAGAGGAGAACATAGGCAGTAACCTCTTAGACATGGCCACAGCAACTTCTTTCAAGATATGTCTCCAAAGGCAAAGGAAACAAAAGCGAAAATGAATTTTTGGGACTTCATCAAGATCAAAAGCTTCTGCACAGCAAAGGAAACAGTCAACAAAACAAAGAGGCAACCCACAGAATGGGAGAAGATATTTGCAAATGACAACACAGACAAAGGGCTGATATCCAGGATCTATGAATAACTCCTCAAACTCAACACACACAAAACAGATAATCATATAAAAAAATGGGGGGCGCGTGGGTGGCTCAGTGGGTTGAAGCCTCTGCCTTTGGCTCAGGTCATGATCCCAGAATCCTGGGGTCGAGCCCCGCATAGGGCTCTCTGCTCAGCGGGGAGCCTGCTTCCTCCTCTCTCTGCCTGCTTCTCTGCCTACTTGTGATCTCTATCAAATAAATAAATAAAATCTTTTAAAAAAAATGGGCAGAAGACATGAACAGATACTTCTCCAATGAGGACATACAAATGGCTAACAGACACATAAAAACATGTTCATCATCACTAGCCATCAGGGAGATTCAAATTAAAACCACATTGAGATACCACCTTACACCAGTTAGAATGGCCAAAATTAATAAGACAGTAAATAACATGTGTTGGAGAGGATGTGGATAAAGGGGAACCCTCTTACACTGTTGGTAGGAATGCAAGTTGGTACAGCCACTTTGGAAAAACAGTGTGGAGATTCCTTAAGAAATTAAAAATAGAGCTTCCCTATGACCCTGCAATTGCACTACTGGGTATTTACCCCAAAGATACAAATGTAGTGAAAAGAAGGGTCATCTGCACCCTAATGTTCATAGCAGCAATGGCCACAGTCGCCAAACTGTGAAAAGAACAAGGATGCCCTTCAACGGATGAGTGGATAAGGAAAATGTGGTCCATATACACTATGGAGTATTATGCCTCCATCAGAAAGGATGAATACCCAACTTTTGTATCAAACATGGATAGGACTGGAAGAGATTATGCTGAGTGAAATAAGTCAAGCAGAGAGAGTCAATTATCATATGGTTTCACTTATTTGTGGAGCATAAGAAATAACACGGAGGGCATGGAGAGTTGGAGAGGAGAAGTGAGTTGGGTGAAACTGGAGGGGGAGATAAACCATGAGAGACTGTGGACTCTGAAAAACAATCTGAGGATTTTGGAGGGGTGGGGGGTGGGAGGTTGTGTGAGCCTGGTGGTGGGTATTATACAGGGCATGTACTGCATGGAACAGTGGGTGTGGTACATAAACAATGAATTCTGTAACACTGAAAAATAAATAAAATTTTTTAAAAATCAAAATAAATAAAAATTTTTAAAAAAGAAAAAATATTAAAAATATGACCACCTTTTCCCATTACAGCCCTAGTACAAATCATCTTATATCTTTTCTGGGCAACAGCAAAAGCATCTTGACCATCTAGTCTTGCTCCTTATAACCAGTTCCTATCTCAGCAGTCAGGAAGTCATTTAAATTTTGTATTCTATCATTCTCTATTCAAATTTTCCATCTCATTCTCAGTAAAATCCAAATCTCTACAGTGTCATGTAAAGCCCTCCATAGTTGGGCCACCCCTTTGTCTTACATTCATGAACTCTTCTACTTATTTCCCACCTCAGTCACTATGATAACCTAGAGACCTCCTTGCTATTTCTTGAACATAACCATCTTCCAGTTCTTTGCATTTGTTGGTCCTGTCACTTGGGATAGTCTTCCTTCCTAAATCTACTTCATGTCCCCTTTCATCATCTTCAATTTCTTGATGGAATGTCAATCCTTTATTCAATGAAGACTTATCTGAAAACCATATTTAAAATGGAAGCCTTAGTCTCATGCTCAGTGTTTTCATACCACTGCCCTGTTTTGGTTTTCTCCATAGCATTTACTATCATCTGATATAATTAAGATATAGTAAAATCTATTTCTTAATTATTTTATTTCATGTATATGTTTGCTTCCTCCCACAATTAGGTGTTTAGTGGGATCTATTGTGTACTTTATTCACAGTATTCCTAATGACTAAAAAAGTATATAATATTTATATAAGCATGCACCATATAAGCATTCACTGAATACAAGAATTAAATGTAAAAGAGTAGTCATATGTTTAAGAAAAAAAACCTTATTTTTTAAGCAGATTTTGAAACCTGGCAAGTTATAATTTGGGAAATATACTTCCTCTCATCTCAATTAAGGGAAATCTTGGCAGACATGCCCTGATCCTTCTGTAGAGTTTCCCATTCAAAGCCTACTCTATAATTTCCAAATCTGGAGTCTCTGTGGGAGCAATGGAGTTGAGGATTAGCTGGAGTACCCAGTGTCCTATTCTCAGTGTAAGGTGCCAGATTTGCTCAGCAGACAGGTAGGTAAGGAATATGGATTTCCAATTTTAATGTGGTCTGGTGTAAGGTTACAATGATCAGCTATTCTAACCCTTGCTCAGCAATATATACTCTCTTTCTGAGCAAAACCAGGTTCCATGTCTACTCCTGTCTGTTTCTCTGATTTAATTTCTCTCTTTACCTAGACTAGCCTTTCTGTATTTCTCATCTTTTTGAATCCTTCCATCTCCATGGAGGAAAGGCTAATTGCAAATTTGACTTAATAATGAATCTTCCCAAATTTCTTCCTTCTCAGAACTTTTATTGCCTTATAAGCCCAGGGAGGAAAAACACAATTTAAAATTTATTATATACATCATTTTGAGCTTCATTTAACTAACAATAGATTAACTGATGTTGTACATTCTTCCTGAAAAGTAATAGCGTGCTTTCTGCTGTATCTATATGGGTTGAAAGTCTCAACTTAGCTTTATGCTAACCAGAATTCAAATGTGTTTGCTCACCTAAGTGTTTATTTCAGTTATATAAAATTTAACCATACTATTATATTAATAAAATCAATGATACAATTTTTTAAAGATGGGTTTTGTCTCTGCAAAACTATATTGTGCTTTGAAAAGATTAAAAAATATTAAGTTAAATTATAATGAGGGTTAACAACAGTAAAATTGAAGAAATTATAAAATAATAATAAGATTTTTAAAAAAGATTTTATTTACTTATTTGACAGAGAGAGACAAGCAAGAGAGGGAACACAAGCAGCTGGAGTAGGAGAGGGAGAATCAGGCTTCCCGCCAAGCAGGGAGCCCGATTTGGGGCTGGATCCCAGGACCCTGGGATCAGGACCTGAGCCAAAGGCAGATGCTTAATGACTGGGCCACCCAGTCATCCCAATGATGAAATAAGATTTAAAAGATTTAGCAATCATTATTTTTATTCTCTTTTAATACATTAAAATTAGAAATTACAATTGATTCATTATGATTTATATGAGAAAGATAACATGTAAAAATTCCAGTCAATAGAGATGATCAGAGGGTACTGACTTACATCAAAGTATTGGCCAATTAATGTGTATTTGTATTTTTTAAAAATCCACACATAAGTGATTTTTTAGACTAACCATCAAACAACTGATCCTAATTACATTTGAATAAAAGGTTTCTATACTTACTGTTATCTAACTTGCCCATGTATCTGGTGTCTCCAACTAGATTGCATAATTCATTAGGATTGAGTCATTATAGTAGATCTTATGTTTCCTTCCCACCTGATTATATGGGGACTATTCAATAAAAGGAAATTGAATAATCTTGGGCTAAGCCAATGTTGTTCTGTAGAATACTAATGGTCTGTTTATTTTCAAAAATCCCAGGGAAGAGAAAAAGGTAAACACTGGAAACCTTAAAAATATTATCTAGTTAATGGCAGAACATTGAATGAACCTGAGATATGCCTGATTCCACACTGGTCTTATCCACAGCACCACAGTAAAATTTCTTTCATTCATTTGAATAAATCTTAAAAAGAAACCCTCTATTTTATTTTCTAGTTGACTAATGATTTAATCTGAACTCATAATATATGTATGTAATGACAATTGTATCTACTGAAAACTTCATAGTGGGAATAGATTTAAAATAAACACTGAGTAGCACATTCTATGACCTATGTCTGTAAGCTTACAAATAATGGGCATATGCTACTGAAACAATAAAACAAAATCTATTCCAAATATACTCATTGCTTTGGACCTTAAGTTCAGTTTTGACCAACTATCAATTCATCTATGTTTATATATTTATGTGATGGTAGAGTTATTTTAAAAGCCTTGGCCAAAAAAAATTACTAGATTTCTGATTTTCTCACAACCATAGCAAGCCTTTGGAAATAATACAGTACTTGTTATGTAATGCAAAAAAAAAATCTTATTAGGATTACAAAGTATAAACTTTGAATAAAATAGTGACATTTCTTTTCAAGACAAGGACAACACTTTTATAGAAGATATATGGGCTATTCCTCCAAAACAAGAAAACTTTAGGCCACATATGAGTATGATGATGGTCATTCCTTGTAAATTGTGAAAATCAATAGGACAGTTACAGAAAACAACTCATCCTTGTTCATTATGTAAAACTAAAGTCCTGCTATATGGATATTATGTTTTTGAAAAAACACCAGTCTTACACCAGACACAAGTTTCTAGTTTCATGAACATGAACTTTATGAATGTAAAATATGGAATAATTAAATTGTAAGATTCATATAAGAAACTATAGTCTTGGAGCTGTTTTATTTATTTTGGGGTGAAAAATGGAACTGTTGTACTTATTTTGAAAGTTAAAAATAAGGTTGAAAGATAACATTGTAGGAAGATCCTAAGCTCACCTTCTCCTACAGATACAACTAGATAACACCTAAATAAGTGTAAAAATAACCCAGAAAATGAACCAAAGTCTGGCAGACCAGATTTTTCACAGCTAACTATATAGAAAAGAAGTCACACTGAAGAGGGTAGGAAGGGCAGAGATGCTGTCTGAAACTGAATAAACCAGCTGAATGTCCACTGGAGGGAGGGAAGCTTAGGCTTGAAGAGGGAAGAAGAATGGAACCCCACACCAGGCAACCCAGCCACAGGAAACTTGCATGGGAAAGACAAATAACCATAACAACTGGCTTGGAAAACCAGAGGGTCTAAATTTTGTGAATTCTTAAATCAGTAGGGCTTAATATTTGGAACTTCAAAAAAATTAGAAAATTTGGCTCTGGAAGAGCCTGAGGGCATTAAGATAATCATCCCCCACCCCTTAAAGACACAGCACAAAAAACAGCCCCCCCCCCAAGAAATACCATAGAAGAAGCAGTTTGAAAAATATCTGGGATATAAGGAAGGTTATTTATTTATTAATATCAGAGCATATGCTAAAGGGGAAGGATCTTTGGGAGACTTCTCTTAAGAAAAGAGGAGCTGGTAGTCACCATTTTTCTCCCCCAAACCTCCAGATGAGATATGTGAATACCTACAGGAAGTGGCACAATGCAAACACTCTCCACTTAGCTTGCTAACAGGACACCCCACCACTGTGTGCTTCTGGGAATTAGCCCCCTCTAATCCAGCCAGGTCTCCTCTTGTAGCAGTCCAACACAGACCTTGCTGGCACCACACACTTCACTCCATGTTCTCCTGTGGAGCTGTCCCCTCAAATATGCCCTTGCCCAGAGGCCATCCAAAACAATGCCAAAAGCCAGGCAGTGTGCAAGCAGTCCCAGTAGGGGCCAGCACTGCTCCAAAGTGACTCCTGCTCTGGAAAGAGGGGAAGATAACCACATCCATGAGTTCCATGGGCCCTTGCTCTGGGCTGGGGGTAGACATCTAATCTGACTATAGACCCACCCATTTAAAAAAAAAAGCTTCTCAAGGGCAACATGGAGAAAGTGTCATGCAGTTTGATGCCACCAAGGCTTAAGCACACACCTGGTCTGATCCAGCTCAAGCCCCAAACTGCCCCAGACTGGCCTCCTAACAACACAGAGACAAAACCATTCCCACAACAGGCAAAAACAGCCACTCTAGAGGACTAGAGTGAAGGCAAATGTATCCCCACCACAAGAGTAGGGCACATAAAACACACATAGAAGACATCCTGAAGCATGGGTCCTGGTAAACAGGGGACACTGCATGGGAGGGCACCACAGTACCTCTTCCTCATAAGGTCACCACTTCAGAAGCAAGAAAGGTAAGCCCAGTGATGGGTATTAAGGAGGTCAGTATTGCATGGAGCACTGGGTATTACACACAAACAATGAATCATGGAATACTACCTCAAAAACTAATGATGTGGTGTATGATGACTAACATAACTTTAAAAAAGAAAGAAGGAAGGAAGGAAGGAAGGAAGGAAGGAAGGAAAAAGAAAGAAAGAAAGAAAGAAAGAAAGAAAGAAAGAAAGAAAGAAAGGAAGAAAGAAAGAAATGTAGAGTTAGACAAAATGAGGAGACAGAGGAATATGTCCCAAATGAAAGAATAGGATAAAGTCCCCTGAAAAGAGCAAGATGAAAGAGAGATAATAGGTCTCACAAAGAATTCAAATTAATGGTCATAAAGGTACTCACTGCACTTGAGAAAAGAGTGGAAGATCTCAGTGAGACCCTCGACAAAGAGCTAGAAAACATACAAAAGACCAGTCAGTGATGAAGAACTCAATAACCAAAATTAAAAATAATCAACTCCAGATTAGAGGGGTCAGAAGAATGGATCAGTGAACTGGCAGGCAGTAATATTAACCAATCTCATCAGCAAAAAAAAAAAAAAAAAAAGAATAGGTTAAGGGAACTCAATGACATCATCAGTCATAACATTCACATTATGGGGTTCTCAGAAGGAGAAGAGAGAGAGAAGTTGGGGAGAAAACTTATTTGAAGAAATAATAGCTTAAAACTTCCTGATCTGGGGAAGGAAAGACATCCAGATCCAGAAAACACAGAAAGCATCCAACAAAATTAAACCAAGAAGGTCCACATCAAGATACATAATAATTAAAATGGCAAAGAGTACTGATAAGAGAAAAGAAAACGGTTACATACAAGGCTATTAACTGATTTTTCAGCAGAAACTCTGCAAGGTAGAAGAGAGTGGCATGACATAATCAAAGTGCTGAAAGGAAAAACCCTACAATCCAAAATACTCTTCCCAACAAGTTTATCATTTAGAACAGAAGAGATAGTTTCCCAGACAAACAAAACTTGAGGAGTTCATCATTATGATGTGAGCCTTATAAGAAACATTAAAGGAAATTCTTAGAGTGGAAAGAAATGGCTATAATCAGGAATTAGAAAATTATGAAAGGAAAAAAAATTCTACAGGTAAATGTAAACATATAATAAAAGTACTAGATCAATCACTTATAAAACCAGTATGGAATTAAAGTATAAAAGCAATAAAATCAACTATATCTTTAAGAGTCAGTCAAGAGGGGCACCTGGGTGGCTCAGTAGGGTTAAAGCCTCTGCCTTCAGCTCCAGTCATGAACCCAGTGTCCTGGGATCAAGCCCCACATTGGGCTCTCTGCTCAGTGGGGATCCTGCTTCCCCCCTCTCTAGTTTTGTGCTTTTAAAATGGGTTCAAACTTAAGTGACCACCAACTTAATATATGCTACTATATGCATAAGATGTTACATATGAATTTAATGGTTGGCACAAGTCAAAAGCCTATGATAGCTATACAAAAAAAAAAAGAAAGAAAAACAGAAAGGAGCCCAAAATTAACACTAGAGAAAGCCATCAAATCACATATGAAGAGGGCAAAAGAAGAAGGGAACAGGAAGAAACTATAAGAATAACCACAAAACAAGTCAAAATGGCAATAAGTACATACTTACCAATAATTTCTTTGAATGTAAATAGACTAAATGTTCCAGTCAAAACACATAGGATAATTAAATGGATAAAAAAAATAATAACTATTTATATGCTTCCTATAAGAGACTCACTTCAGAACTTAAGACACATGCAGATTGAAAGAGAAAGGATGGAAAAACATTTAGCATCCAAATGGAAGTGGAAAGAAAACCAGGGTAGCAATACTCATACTAGATAAAACAGACTTTAAAACAAAGACTAATTAGGAAACACAGAGGGACACTATATAATCATAAAGGGAAAAATCCAACAAGAAGATATAAAAATTATGCACAAACATGGGAGTCTCATACATATAGCCACTCTTGACATAAAGGAAGAAACTGATAGTAATCCAATAATAGTGGGGGATATTAACACATCATTTGCCTCAATAGAGAGACCATCCAGACAGAAAATAAAAAAGTAAACAGTGGCTTTGAATGACACATTAGACCAGATGAAACAATTGGATATATTCAGAACATTCCATTTAAAAAACTGTAGAACATACATTCTTTTTGAATGTGCATGGAAAATTCTACAAAACAGATCATGTTAGACCACAAAACAAATATCAACAAATTCAAAAAGATTGAAAGCACATTTGTGCTTCTTTTCTGACAACAATATGAAATAGGAAATCAATCAGAAGAAAAAGTTGGAAAGAAAACAAATACATGAAAGTTAAATAACATGCTGTTAAATGAATGGATGCATGTATCAACAAAGAAATCAAAGAAGAAAGTAAAAAAAGGGGGTATAAATGAAAATGAAAACATAATGGTCTAAAATCTTTGGGAGGCAGCAAAAACCATTCTAAGAAGGAAGTTTATAGCAGTATAGGCCTACCTTAAGAAACAAGAAATGTCTCAGATAAGCAACTTAGTATTATACTTCAAGGATCTAGAAAAAGAACAAATAAAAGACAGATCTAGTATAAGGGAGGATATATTAAAGATTAGAGCAGAAATAAACAAAATAAAAACTAAAACAACAAACAAACAAACAAACAAAAACAATTGTAAAGATTACTGAAACCAGGAGTTGGTTTATTTGAAAGATCAACAAAACTGATAAGTATTTAGCAAGACTCATTGAGTAAAAAAGAGAAGACTCAAATAAATAAAATTGAAGGAGAAGAAATAACAACCAACACCTCAAAAACACAAAGGGTTATGAGAGAATACTATGAAAAATTATATGCCAACAAATTAAACAACTACCCCAATGGATAATTTCCTAGAAATATATAACCTTCAAAAACTGAATTAGGAAGAAACAGAAAATTTGAATAGACTGATTATTAGCAAAGAAATTGAATCTTTTTTTTAATTAATCAAAAAAACTTGCAACAAAATAAAGTCTAGGACACATGGCTTCACAGATGAATTTTACCAAAATTTAAAGAAGAGTTAATATATATTCTTCTCAAACTATTTCAATAAAAAGATGAGAAAGGTTCTAAGTTCTTTCTATGAGGTCAGCATAACCCTGATGCCAAAACTAGATAAAGACACTACCAAAAAAACAAAACAAACAAACAAAAAAACTACAGGTCAATATTACTGATGAATGTAGATGCAAAAATCCACAACAAAATATTAGCAAATCAAATCCACAACACATTAAAACAAATCATTCACCACAATCAAGTTGGATCTATTTCAGGAAAGCAAGCATGGCTCAATGTTCATACATCAATTGATATATCACACTAACAAGAGAGGGGATAAAAACCGTATGATCATCTCAAGAGACTCAGAAAAAACATTTGCAAAATACAACATCCATTCATGATAAGAAGGCTTAGAGGTTACAAAAGTAGGTTTAGAGGGAACATATCTCAACATAATACAGGCCATATATGAAAAACCCACAGCTAACCTCAGATTTAGTGGTGAAAAATTGATAACTTTTCCTCTCAGAATCAGAAAGAAAACAAAGATGTTCACTCTCACCACTTTTATTCAACTCATTACTGGAAGTTTTAGCCATAGCAATCAGACAAGAGAAAGAAATGAAAGGCACTGAAATTAGTAAGGAAGAAATGTTTCACTATTTGCAGATGACATGATAATTACATAGAGAAAACCCTAAAATTCTATCAAAAACTACGAGAACTAACAAATGAATTCAGTAAGGACTTGGATACAAAATCAATTATGCAGAAATCTGTTGCATTTCTACATGCTAGTGATGAAGTAGCAGAAAGAGAAGTTTTTATAGCAGCAATGGCCACGGTCGCCAAACTGTGGAAAGAACCAAGATGCCCTTCAACGGTCGAATGGATAAGGAAGATGTGGTCCATATACACTATGGAGTATTATGCCTCCATCAGAAAGGATGAATACCCAACTTTGGTAGCAACATGGACGGGACTGGAAGAGATTATGCTGAGTGAAATAAATCAAGCAGAGAGAGTCAATTATCATATGGTTTCACTTATTTGCAGAGCATAACAAATAACATGGAGGACATGGGGAGATGGAGAGGAGAAGGGAGTTGAGGGAAATTGGAAGGGGAGGTGAACCATGAGAGACTATGGACTCTGAAAAACAACCTGAGAGGTTTTGAAGGGGTGGGGGTGGGAGGTTAGGGGAGCCTGGTGGTGGGTACCAGGGAGGGCATGTATTGCATGGAGCACTGGGTGTGGTGCAAAAACAATGAATACTGTTACACTGAAAAGAAATAAAAAAAATTTTAAAAAATACTAGCAAACCAAGGTCAACAACACATTAAAAGTATTTTTCGCCATTTAAAAAAAAGAAAGAAAGAAAAAAAATTGCATTTAAAACTGCACCAAAAATAATAACATAACTAGGAAAAAACTTAACCAAGGAGTGAAAGAACTATACTCTGAAACCTATAAAAATGATGAAAGCAAATGAAGATGATACAAATAGATATTTCATGTTCATGGATTAGAAGAATCCAAAATTGTTAAAATGTCTATATTACCTAAAGTAGTCCACAGATTTAATACAATCACTATCAAAATACCAACATTTTTCAAATAACTAAACAAATAATCCTAGACTGTATTTGGAATCCTAAAAGACTATGAATAGCTAAAGCAATCCTAAGAAAGAAGAAAAAAGCTGGAGGTATCACAATCCCAAATTTCAAGATATGCTACAAAACTGTAGTCCTTTAAACAGTATGGTATTGGCACAAAAATAGACACAGAAATCAACAGAACAGAATAGAGACCCCAGAAGTAAACTCATGAGTATATGGTCAATTCATCTATTACAACAGAGGGAAGAATATACAATGGAGGAAGACACAATTTCTTCAACAAATGGTGCTGGAAAAACTAGATAGCCATGCAAAAGAATAAAATTGAACACATACACACACACACACACACACACACACACTTAAAATGGATTAAAGACCTAAAGGGAGACCTAAAACCATAAAACTCAGAAGCAAACAGAGGCAGTAATTTCTTTGATATCAGCTATAGAAACATTTCTCTAGATATGTCTCCTTAAGTAAGGAAAACAAAAGCAAAATTAAAATGTTGGGGTTACACCAATGTAAAGATCTTTTGCACAGTGGAAGAACTAACATTAACAAAACAAAACAAAAATAACTAAATGGAAGAAGATATTTGTAAATAATATAACTGAAAGGGGTTAATATTTAAAATATATAAAAAATTCATACAACTCAATAATTTTTAAAAATCTGATTAAAAAATTGGGAGATCTGAATAGACATTTTTCCAAAGAAGACCAGACACATGAAAAGACACTCAACATCACTAGTCATCAGGGAGATACAAGTAAAAATCACCATATCACCTTGTACCTGTCAGAATGGCTAAAATAAAAAACAGAAAAATAGCAAGTGTTGGCAAAGATGTGGGAAAAAAGAACCCTCGTGCACTATTGGTGGGAATGCAAACCAGTAAAGCCACTGTAGAAAACCATAAAAATGTTCCTGTAAAAATTAAAAACATTAATTACTATATGATCTAGTAATTTCACTACTGAATATTTACCTAGAGAAAGTGAAAACACTAATTCAAAAACATATAATATGCACCTTTATATTAATTGCAGCACTATTTATAATAGTCAAGATACAGAAACTACCCAAGTGTCCAAAGATGAATGGATTAAAAAAAATGGTATGTATATATAGAGAGACATATTATTCAGCCTTAAAAAAGAAAGATCTTGGCATTTGTAGCAACATGCATGGACCTAGATGGTATAATTCTAAGTGAAATTACTTAGAGAAAAACAAATACTGTATGACTTCTCTTACATATGGAATTTAGGAAACAATGAACAGAGAAAATAAGCAGCAAATATAAAAAAAGACTCTTAAATGAAGAACTAGTGGTTGCCAGAGGGATTGTGGTTAGGGTGGAGGAGTGAAATAGATAAAAGGGATTAAGAGTGCACTTACTATAATGAGCACTGAACAGTTTCTATCACTATATTGTACAGCTGAAACTAATATAACTTTATATGTTAATTATACTTCAATAAAAACATATGTTAATATAAAAAGGAAGAATCTGGTATAGTGTTATTTACTGGTTTTATATAAATAAAATAAAAATTAATAATAATGATGAAAACTGTATAATTACCTTAGAGTTTTATTCTTTATCAGATTTTTTTTTTGATAAAAATAGATGAAAACATGAAGTGAATACAAATTGATTCGTTTTTTTACTTTTCCTATATTTTTATCAGGTAGCAAAGAGCCACAAAAGTGTTATGCGGAATTTCTGTTATTTTCTCTCTAAAGTGTAGTGCTAAAAGAAATGAATTATTTGAAGCTGTGAAGAAGCCCTTCCTTTTTAGTGCTAATTTCTTTCCTTTGTATTTTACTTTTGTAGAAATACATTTGTAGAAATACATTTAAAACACCAACAAAGGGAAAAAGAGGATAAAACCATGATGACATAAGGCCCATTGGAAATTAATAATGTTCTTGATTGACTCATGGTATGATGATCTAACATTCTATTTGATTATTACCCAGCAACATGGAAAGATCACATTTGCTCTTTGTTCCAACTCAACACAATAACTACACTTTTATCACAGGAACGTCATAATTTTACCTGTTTTATAATAAAGCAGGTTCTGTGTAAAATCCTCAGAGAGTAGCCAGATAACTTTCAAGCATGTTTGATAACCCAAAGTCCACTTGGTCAAGTGCCCCAGGAAAAAAATTCAAACTGTGATAAAGGCACTTCTTTGACCCATAGTTCTAAAGCCTCTAGCTACATAGACTTCTTAAGCATTAGATAAGCCAGTGAGAGGAAGTGTCAAAGCTTGAATGTGAGGCCTCAAGTTTGAATATCTACCCTTTCCAATGGGTTTCCTGAAACAAGGAGAACAGTTGTTTTGCACAAAAAATCATACCACCAGCCTAGTGAAGCTGTATATTTAGTTCTCTGATCCAAGTATTTGTCATCTCCTTCAATAAGTCTTTGCACAAGTCACCTAACTAGTTTATGCTCCACAAATCCAGATGTGAACATGAAAATATCTGAAATTAATGATTATTTTACTACATTTAAACATTGTTATTTAAAAAAATATTTTTTATATAATAAAAATAAGAGTCTAAGTCTAAACAAGAGAATATTTTTATATAATAAAAATAAGAGACTAATAAGTCTAAACAAGAGAATGAGGGAAATTATTATTATTTCCCTCATTCTCTTGTTTAGACTTATTTGTTCGAAAAGTATTTAAAATCATTTTTTTCTGAAGTTACTCTAATGTCCATTCTCAAAGAATTCCATGCTATGGAAAGTACCTTCACATGAAGTCAGTTGTGTGTCTAAGTTTAGAGAAAGATATTTTCTAATTATTTAGGATTTTATTTTTTCTAATGTGGAATATTAACTGAATTTGTTAAAATAAATCTTTTCAAGTTCTCATGGTATTCTATCATGTATGTTATTTCCTCATGATGAGAAAGCAAGAAACACTAAAATGTAGAAAAAGAGTACAAATAAGAGAATTCATTATATCACCAGCCTACAAAGCAACAGAAATGCCTTGACATGTTAAAACAGCTTATTTCATTTCAAATGTAACATTGTTTTTGAAAACTCTGCTAAAATTTTGTGCATTTATAAAGAAAAATGAATATATTTTTTTCTAAACTGGTTAAGATCTGGGGCAAGATTGTAGAAATTAACAAAATGAGGTTGGAAGAGAATGACCTAAATTCAGGACCAAATTAAGTTATCCTGGAAGTAAAAAAGCTGAAGTTCTAAATCTATTTACTTCATTTTTTTAAAAACTGTTAAAATATACTTGGCATACAAAGTTGTATTTGTTTCAGATTTATAAGATAGTGATTTGGCATTCTATATGCTACTCAATGCTCATCACAGTAGGTATAGTCACCATTGTCGTCATATAACATTATAACAATATTATTGACTACATTTCTTATGCTGTATTTTTTATCCCCATGACTTATTTATTTTATAACTGGAAGTTTATACCACTTAATCTCCTTCATCTATTCTGCCCATCTCCCATCCCATCTGGCAACCACCAGTTCTCTGAATTTATGAGTCTGCTTCTGTTTTTGTTTGTTCATTTGTTTTTTAGATTCCACATATAAGTGATGCCAGATAGCATCCGTTTTTACTTAGTCTTGTTAATAAATAATCCTGAGTCCACAGTCTCTGAGAAACAAACTGAAGGTTTGGGGGATTGGGGGGATGGGTGAGCCTGGTGGTGGGTATTAAGGAGGGCACGTAATGCATGGAGCACTGGGTGTTGTACATAAACAATGAATCCTGGAACACTGGATCAAAAACTAATGATGTGTTTTATGGTGACTAACATAACACAATAAAAAAATAACTAATCCCAACATCCTTCTCTCTGTTAAATTGTCAGATATTCTCACTGAGTCCTCCTCACCCACTTCTAGCATCTTCCAATAAATGGTCCCGTCCTGTATTCCACGGCAATGACTTTACAATGTATTTACTCCAGCCTCTTAGCACTTCAAGACCATTTCAACATCTTAACTTCTCTCAGCCACCAGTGTTTTCTATTTCTAATCTATCCTGCACAGAGAACCATTTATTTATACTTAAGTACTACTTACTTATGTTAACTCTCAATTGCTTACAGGATAAAGCACTGCTTTTTTAAACCTTACTCTACTTTGGAAAAACTTTTCTCCCCCACGTGTGTTGACTCATTGATGCTAGAATATATTTATTTCTAGCATGTCTACCTACTTTTTCCATGCCAATTAGCCCACTTCCAAGAAATCTTTCCAATCTCTTTTTGTTATCTACATGAATTATGCACATTCAATTGACCACAATAGCTAATCATAACAACTTCTGTTTAAGAAATTCTGGAGTCTGACTGTTGTGTTTCTTTTTGTAGAATTATCCTTATGTGCATAATTTATTTATGCACCATGAGGACTACACCACCCATAAAAAAAACCACACACTGGCCTATATAAAAGTACACTTTCTGTCTTCTTTATAATAGTTAATATGACATATTATATATTCACATATATATCATATATTCACCATCATTCATTTGAATTTTCAAACTTTTTCAAGTTTTTATTTACTACAGTTTCTTTTACATGTGAATCACAGTGCTAAGTAAGTGAGAATATAGCATGTCTTCAAGAAAAATAATAACAGTTGTAAAATGCAAATGAAGAATTTAAGTAAGAATGATAACAACTTACAAATCATTTGTATAAGGTACCTGAGTTGTGCAGATGAAAAGTGACTGACTAGGGCAAGCATTTTTTTTAATAAATTAGATTGAGGCTACTTAACAGTTATCAATTGCACAACTTATGTATCTTTTGATAATTTACTCCATCTTCAAAACAAACTTTGAGGTAAAGCACATCATTATCTCCATCCTACAGATGGGATAACAGATGCTCATAAGGGCTAAGTCACTTGTCCTAAATCATTCCCTCAGAGGTACTAGAGATAAAGAAGGTCAGAGAAGTCTTTAAAACATCATTTGCTGTTATGATGAGACATAATATATTTGTTAGGTAAAAAACATAGAGTTAAACACAAAGACTTTTACCTGTATAACTATACACACACACACACACACACACACACACACATATATATAACTGTATATATACAAATATATATAACTGTATAACTGTTTAACTACAAATATATATATATATTTTTTTTCAAAGTGTTTCAAGATTTCAAGATGCTGTGTTATTAAGTCACATATGCCCCTCGCTACAGTCCACCACCCTATATTCTTCTGTATTCTTCTGGGCCTGTAGACATTTCCCCAATTCCCTTGCCAGCTGGCTTTCTCTTAGTGGAAAGTACAAGAGGGAAACTGGAAGGAGGAGGGTATAGGGTTGAGTTTTCTGTTTATAATTCATGTCAGCATCTTAAAACAACAGAGGACAATGACAGTTTCAGCCTTTTGCCTCTTTTGACACACTGAGAACCAGCCTTTTTGCCTCCTCAGAGGTACCTGCGCCAACTTATATTGCATCCTGGGTGGTCTGAGCACCAGCTTCAGGGCATCACCCTAAGATTTCTCGTACAATTTGTGAGGAATCCTTTCTTACGTTATATTCTGGTAACCCCAAATCTTCTCTTTTGTTCCCCCAGATCTGATGTAACAGCTACTTTCTAAAATTATGCATTTTTAAACTATTTTAGCATCCTTTCTTTGCTATTTCAGGCTTTTGACATCTGGTAGCCAATTCTCTGTTTGAAATACATAGTATAGTTTCAGTTTTTCTGACTGTATCCTTTTTTAAAAATTTAAATTCTATTAGTCAACTTATAGTACATCATTAGTCTCAGATATAGTGTTCAATAATTCATCAGTTGTGTATAACACCCAGTGTTCATCACATCATGTACCTTCCTTAATGCCTGTCACCTAATTACCCCAACCCCCCACACTTCCCCATCAGCATCCCTCAGTTTGTTTCCAGAGTTAAGGGTCTCTCATGGTTTGTCTTCCTCTCTGATTTATCCCCATTCAGTTTTCTCTTCCTTCCCTTATAATCATTTGCACTATTTCTTATATTCCATATATGAGTGAAACCATATGATAATTGTCTTACTCTGGTTGAATTATTTCACATAGCATAATATCCTCCAGTTCCATCTATGTCAATGTAAATGGTGGGTATTCATTCTTTCTGAGGACCAAGTAATACTCCATTGTATATATAAACCACATCTCCTTTATCCATTCATCCGTTGAAGGACATCTTATCTTCTTCCATGATTTGGCTATTGTGGACATTGCTGCTATGAACATTGGGGTGCAGGTGTCGTTTTGTTTCACTACATCTGTATCTTTGGGGTAAATACCCAGTAGGGCTGGGTGATAGGGTCGTTCTATTTTTAACTTCTTGAGGAACTCCCACTGTTTTCCAGAGTGACTGTACCAGTCTGCATCCCCACTAACAGTGTAAGAGGGTTCCCCTTTCTCTGCATCCTCACCAACAATTGCTGCTTTCTGTCTGTTAATTTTAGCCATTCTGACTGGGTGAGATGATATCTCATTGTGGTTTTGATTTGTATTTCCCGGAAGCCAGATGATATGGAGCAATTTTCATGTGTCTGTTGGCCATTTGTATGTCTTCTTTGGAGAAATTTCTGTTCATATATTCTGCCCATTTCTTGACTGGATTATTTATTTTTGGGTGTTGGGTTTCATAAGTTCTTTATAGATCTTGGATACCAACCCTTTATCTGATATGTCATTTGCAAATATCTTCTCCCATTTCAGAGGTTGACCTTTAGTTTTGTTGACTGTTTCCTTTGCTGTGCGGAAGACTTTAACTTCATATAGTCCTAATAGTTAATTTTTGCTTTTGTTTCCCTTGCCTTTAGAGACGTGTCTTGCAAGAAGTGGCTGAGGTTGAAGAGGATGCTGCCTATATTTTGCTCTAGAATTTTGATGAATTCCTGTCTCACATTGAGGTCTTTCATCCCTTTTGAGTTTATCTTTGTGTATGGTGTAAGAGAAAGGCAGTGTCTCATTCTTTTACATGTGGATGTCCAATTTTCCCAGCACCACTTATTAAAGAGATTCATCTTTTTTCCATTGGATATTCTTTCCTGCTTTGTCAAAGATTAGTTGACCATAGAGTTGAAGGTCCATTTCTGGTCTCCCTATTCTGCTCCGTTGATCTATGTGTCTAGTTTTGTGCCAGCACAATGCTGTCTTGACAATCAGAGCTTTGTAATATAGCTTGAAGTCAGGCATTGTGATGCCCCCAGCTTTGGTTTTCTTTTTCAACATTCCCCTGGAAATTCAGGGTCTTCTGTGGTTCCATATGAATTTCAGGATTGTTTGTTTCATCTTTGTGAAAAATGTCTATGGTATTTTGATAAAAATTCCACTGAATGTGTAGATTGCTTTAGGTAGCATAGACATTTTAACAATATTTATTCTTCCAATCCATGAGCATGGAATATTTTCCCATCTCTTTGTGTCTTTCTCAATTCTTTCATAAGTATTCTTTAGTTTCTAGGATACAGATCCTTTACCTCTTTGGTTAGGCTTATTCCTAGGTATCTTATGGTTTGGGGTACAATTGTAAATGAGATGGATTCCTTAGTTTTTCTTTTTTCAGTCTCGCTGTTAGTTAATAGAAATGCAACTGATTTCAGTACATTGATTTTATATCCTGCCATGTTGCTGATTTGTTGTATAAGTTCTAGCAATTTTGAGGTGGTGTCTTTTGGGTTTCTACATAAAGTATCATGTCATCTGTGAAGAGTAAGAGATTGACTTCTTCTTTGCCAGTTGGAATGGTTTTTATGTCTTTTTGTTGTCTGATTGCTGAGGCTAGGACTTCTAGTACTATGCTGAACAACAGTGGTGAGAGTGGGCATCCCCATCATGTTCCTGACCTTAAGTGAAAAGCTCTCAGTTTTTCCCCATTGAGAACAATATTCACTGTGGAATTTTCATAGATGGCTTTTATGATATTGAGGTATGTTCCCTCTAGCCCTAAACCTTAACAATTTTAATCATGAAAAAATGCTATTTTTTTGTCAAATGCTTTTTGTGCATCAATTGAGAGGATCATATGGTTCTTTTGGTTTTTTTTTATTAATGTGATTTATCATATTGATTGATTTGTAAATGTTGAATCACCCTTGCATCACAAGAATAAATCCCACTTGGTCATGGAGAATAATTCTTTTAATGTACTGTTGAGTCCTATTGGCTTGTATCTTGGTGACTGTACTCTGATTGATACAGGACCCATTACTTCAGTTTATTACAATATTATAAGCCTTCATTAATAATCCTTGAAACAAATGTCACAACCTCTTTATTCCTACCTACAAGCTTCTCTTTCCCCTCTTCCATGAACAAAAGGCCACTTTTTTTTTTTCTTTTTTGTATCAGATATCCATGGGCTAGAGAGGAGGCTGAGATCCTCCACAGATTCAGGGTGGAATCATAAATTCTCCAAGATAATCCTGCTATGTAATGTAACTTTAACGTTAGGAAGCATAAGATGGGAACATTTTAAGCTGTTTATGTTACCCTTAACACCAAAAAGAACATCTTCTCTTCTAGCTGTTTAGATGTTTTTTGGTGAAAATATGAAGTCTGGAACTGAGATGTCATTCCTTGCTGATGAAAAAAGAAGCTGAAACTTTGAAGATAATTGAAAGAGCCTAGGAATTAGATAGCACCACTGGGCCACTGAATCAATGATCCCTAAAAGTTTGTGAGCTTGGGTTTTTCTAACATATAATATAAGTAGTTTTCATTGAGGTTAAGACACTTCTAGTAGAGTTGTCTGTTCCTTGCTACAACAATCCTAAATTATAGAACAGGCTGTCTTTCTCTCTAGATATATAGATGGATAGATAAGTAGATCTACATAACTATGTATCTCTATATATCTGTATCTATATATGTATACATATATTATATATACACATCTATATATAAAAACATATGCTTTGCCTTTATTCATTTTAGTAGCTAAGACAAATGGTGAGACTTAGTAACTTTAACCAATGGTTGGAGGAGTATGTTTTCACACTGTGCATGCACAAATTAGCCTTCCTTCCAACATAAGGAAAGGTTAAGATATAGGTTCAATCATAGGAGGTAGAACAAAGTGATTAAATATGGAAAATAAAAGCTGGAAAGATGGAAATGTACTCACAAATTCCAAAGCAGTCGTTAAGTGGTTTCATTGCCATTGAAAGTGACTCCAAAGAGAATGATGAGACTTTCTTTGCATTATATATATTTTTAAATAATTATTTTAGTGAGCTCCCTTATTAAGTACCTTCTCAGATGTCCACACAAAATCAGGTGATTATAGGAGAAGAAGGAAAGCATGGATTACAAAGCCTTCCCCTTGAGGCTGGTATTGCTTATTTCTGAATGTTCTCACAGAGGACTCGGTTTTGCTTTCATGGAGAGTTTTATATTATGTGTACAGGACAGAATGCAGTGACTAGGTGAGATCTGAGATTTTTGGCAAGTCTGTTAAATAAATAATACTATTTTTCAACTTCCTTACTGCTTTCATCTCAGGATCTGCAGCACTCTAAAATACTAGTCAAACTTCAGAACACCCCTGCACTATGCTTATGGGTGTTCTTTTTCAGAGATTTTACTGAGGGGCAAACTGATGGATCATAGGGTGCCTAGAAAGTTACCTGAAAAATGTGGATCAGACCAAGAAGCAGCCTTTTTGCCTTAACAGGCAGTCATGTTGCTGCTTCAGGACTGCACAATGGAGCAGATGAAAGTGTGTTCTTATAGTAGAGCTGCAGAATGTCAAGAGTATTTGAAAAAGTGAGATATTTTCCTTAGGAGGAACAGAAGAAAAAGCTGAGGACTGGTAGACAGTAGAGACAGCTCTAGATACTTAGGAAGAAAGGCTAATATTTTTGCCTTGATTCTGGATAGATTTTTTTTTAACTTGTTTTAGTCCATTTTTTTCAACTAGGCCCTAGTAATCCTAGTGACATACCTACAAAGGAAATGACCATCCTTACATTGTTAGTTCAATCTTAGAGAAAAAGAAGGAGAAATCAATCTAGAGACACAGAATTTGGTAAGACGGAAAAAAGTAAACAGCACTGAGAGATGATCTTAAATAATTCTAGAATTATGAATTCAAAACACAAGTTGGTGAGACATTTAGAGAAAACACATTATACAAACTCATCTCTACCTGAAAAGACCTCTGGACCATGAGTAAAAACAATGTTTAGGGATAACCAATCATCCCTGTAATCAAGTTCAGAGTTCCATTGGACCCCTCTAGCCTTTGGCTTCCTCAGGCTGATCACTGCTCTCTCTCCAGTATTTACCCAGACTCATCACCTTGGCATCCATATGGATTAGCTTTCTGGCTCCCAATTTAACTTCATTTCCTTAAATGTGACAACTTTCTGTTTTGGTATATTAACTCCAAAAAATGATAATGATCTTCACTTATATTGCACACGGCTGTCTACACATGTGTACAGTGTATTCATTTCTTTGTAAAACCTAAATTCACTTAGTGCCAACCATGTGCCAAGGATTATACTGGGTACTGGAAATCGATAGTGAGCAAGACATTGCTTTCCTGGAATTTACATGCTAAGGAGAAAAGGGTTAAAGCATATAAAATTATTTCAACAAAAACTATTAGTATAGGGATGCCTGGGTGGCTAAGTCATTAAGCATCTGCCTTCGGCTCAGGTCATGATCCTGGCATCCTGGGATCAAGCCCCACATCAGGCTCCCCGCGTGGTGGGAAGCCTGCTTCTCCCTCTCCAACTTTCCCTGCTTATATTCCCTCTCTCACTGTCTTTCTAAAAAAAATTATTAGTATAAATATATAGAAAAAAATATAGGACATGTTATGGCAAATAGAAAGCCTCCTTGTCTGTAGTTTCAGGAACATTATCTTAAAGAAAGGGGTTTCTAAACTATTTGCATGACTTAAATATGAGCAGATATGAAGTGGAGTGGAATAGAGAAGACTCCTGGACAGAACACCTTGTACAAAATTCTGAATGAGAAAGGACCTTTCTCTCTGAGGAAATGAGAACAAGCCACTGATACTGGATCATGATACAGGAAGGCTGGAGAGATTAGTGGACGAAGGCCTGGGTGGCAAAAGGAAAACCAAAGAGAGGGGATAGGTTCAATTGGTATTTATGACTTAGAGAAAGGATCTTGCAAGTCAGCCTCACGTGTTCCAAACCTGTGATAAACAGCAAGCAGGTATCCAACCTAATCTGGCAAGAGTAATGAATATGGAACAACATAGTTTCCCTTATCATGTCTGTGAAAATCTGTGTTTGTGTGTGTTTGTGTTCATCCAGGGGTGCATGCCTGTTGGCCTGTGGTATGTGTTTAAGGTATGGAAAGTTATGGGATGGTGACATGTCATGACATGATGTTGTCATGTCTGGGTAGTCTTGAGGAGAGAGGGGAAGGTAGTCTTGGGAAATCATATGTGAATGAGATGCATCATTTCAAATTAGAAAAAAAAAAGGAAACAGTAACTGACCATGAATTAGATTCTTATAGCAGAGATGTCTTGGGAAGAGCAAAGGATAAGCAGCTTAGCTGAGTTCTTAGCTCCAAAGTGATACCCTCATACATATACATATTTACATTACTATAAGTAACGTAGTAGCATAAATACTATAAGTCTTTGGTGTAATTAAAGTCAGGGCATTTAATACTGAGCATTATGTGTACTCATCATTTGATATTTTTATCTATTCTGATTATAGTGGTTTATTGGTTTATCAAAATAAAGATGTATTTTCACGTGTGTTATCTGGAAATTAAAATCAAATGTGCTACAAATTTTCTAAAAAGAACAAATTGATTTATATACAGTATAAACAGTTACTGATTTATAAACACTTTTATAAACATGTTTTCATGTTTTAAACATTTATAAACATATTTCCATGTGTTTTCTGATCATATAAATTTCACACAAAGTTCATTAGAATATTTTAATTCATTCAAAATTAATTTCTATAATTATATTTTGGGTAAGGATTATGTAATCATTATTTTTATGGTAACAAAATGTTTAAAACCCAATTATATAATGTTAAACTTTTATTGCAGGCCCCAAACTTATTCAACCTCATTTGTGTTTTGTCAAAAATGGTATTTTCCCCTTAACATCAAATAAAGCATTGCCGAGGTAAATATTACTTTTCTGTGAAAAGAAACAACAAAAACTGAAATCAGGACTTGAGCCAAGAAAGAACTGAAAACCTTAAGGCAATTTTAGCATTAAAAATGCAATCTCTTAAAGTTACATGCAGCTGTGAAAAGACTGAAACATGCACTTGCTGAATGTGATATTCCAGTTCTAAAGGAATGCTGATAAAGTTTGCTTTCTAAACAGCTTAGACTTAGACTGGATGCAGATTGTTGGTATTCTCTGTGCCCTCCGAAGTTTTAATACTTGGATCTCTTGGCCTCACCATTTCTGTTATACATAAGTATAATGAAACAGGAACAAGAAAATATGTTTTCACCACCTTAGGATAACTTACTTTAAGTCAAAGTTCTCAGTTAATTTTCATAGTATCAGAACTTCTGCAATGACAGTAGCTAATACCGAGAGCAAAAGAAATTCTGAATTTTCTCATAATGAAATGTACTAAAAAAGATTTACTTTGAAATGTTTATTTCATTAAAAATTATGTGCAATCATGTCCATATCGATGTTTCCAAATGTCTTAAAAAAAATGAAACCGAAGTTTAAAGACAACAGTTTAAATTATAGCAAAGACTATTTATATTTTAAATGAAATTTTAAAAACCTCTTCAGAGGGCCTATCTTTCATAGTAACACAGAAATTACTGCTAATCAATTTCCTTTCCTTTCCTGATACGTTTTGCTCATCTGAAATTCCTAGGAAACATGCCCATGAGGCTTACAAAAATTTTATACTAACTTATGAATTTCTCCACTTTAAAGTTTCTCAATAATTAGTTGTTGTTAGACTATATCCTAATTCACACATAAATCATAGTTCAGAATTACCTCAATAAACTATGTATTCTTTTTGCATGCTATCAAAAGTCAAACATGTCCCACAATAAAACAAATGCCTCTTTACCTCATCAGCAATGGGCAGGTGTCTTAGAGCATTATTTATTTATTTATTTGACAGACAGACAGATCACAAGTAGGCAGAGAGGTAGGCAGAGAAGGGGGGGGAATCAGGCTCCCCGCCGAGCAGAAAGCCCGACTCGATCCCAGGACCCTGAGATCATGACCTGAGCCAAAGGCAGTGGCTTAACCCACTGAGCCACTCAGGTGCCCCCAGATGTACCTCTTCTATATTCTTAGAGATTTTAGTTCAAACACCTAATGATAAATATGAAGGGCTGGAACACTGATATCTACACTTCAAATTGCATTTAGAGTGTTCTGTATGCCTCGTGAGTTTCAAGAGTCCCAAACTCTAGTTTCCCTTAGGATAAGCCTAATGCCATCAAGTAAACAAATAAGAGAAATAAATAAATTACATGTGTGTAAAAAGTGCTCTCCAGCACAGGAAATAGAAATTTCAATTTACTACTCTACTTGCAATTTCAAGTTAATCTTCTAAGAATATCTCTCTTGCAAAATATATTTACATATCAATTTACTAAACTGAAATGAAAATGTTTGTAGGAATTGACATATGTAAAAAATATTGATTATATGTAATACATAATTTTAATTATTGTCAGCATGGTTTAAATTAGAATAAATTATATTTAATTATAAAAGCAGAGGGGAATGTTGATATACTATTAAATTTTATCTTTAAATAATCACCAATTTTTTGTTTTTATTTTATTTCCATCAGTTTATTAAATTAGTAACATTGAATTTGGCTAACATACATGTAAAACTGTATGTATAAATTTCAATACATAATAAAAAGTCAAAGACAATTTGAATGAAGCATTGGAAGAAGTATCTTAAACAGACTAGAAAAAAATTCATTGTTACTACATTGAAAACCACAAAAGAAAATCTATCCCTATTATCCTAGAATAATGAAATCTACTTGTAATTTCCCAGAAGTAGTTGGGTAAGGTAATTAAATTTTTTGTTAGTGACTCATTAATACTTTCAATAAAAAGCAATTCTAACAAAAGGAAATACATAATAGTATTTTCATTCAGATTCTTAGTGATTAACTTCTCATTTTCCATAGGGTGATACTTCAAATTTTATATGATTGAGCATTTATACTTCATAGCAACAAATGAATCAGTTGGTGCTGCTCCAGATAATATGTGCTAATATTTCACTTATACTGTGCTTAAGAGGAAAAAAGGACATGTCAGTTTATGTGTGAAATAGGTAAGGTATTTGGTACATTCTTCCTTACAATTTTTAGATGCTACTACATAGTTTATTTGCCTCTAATTCCCCAGTATCTCTTCTTTTAAGTTAGAGATGTAAGTTGAGCCATATTTCTCAGTGCTTTTGAAAGCACCCTTTTTGAGCAACAGTATTGAATTGAGATATTCTGATTCAGTATACACTAAAACTTTAGTGTCTCACAGTCAACCCTCCAACATTTTTAAATCTACTTATGAGCTTAAAATCAATTCCATATATTCAGAGAAGCTAAAAATAATGGCTGAGAGCCTTTGCATCTTAGTTGATTTGATTTTCTTGTTGTAGATACACTATTGCTTAAAATAATGGAGAGAAAACTCGAAAGGGGTCATGAGATTTAAATTCTAGGCCTCCATTAGATACTTATGAAGTGTGCAGTCAGCCTGTATTTCCCTATCTGTAAATGACCTTCCCACTATCCTAAGGTATTCCCATGGGGATTTTATTTTATTTAATTTCAAGAAAATTACATAAAATTTCCAACTCTCATCTGCTCTGTTCAGACACATAAAAAAAAAATTAGATGCTTCCCAGCATTATCTAGTTTTTGTCCCTTTCTTTTTATTCTTTTTAAAGCCAAACTACTATTTGCCATGGGAAAAAATATATATACGACAATAGCAGAGACACATCATTTGCAAAGCACCAGTTGTACACTTTCAGGTGCATCTTTTCAGAAATTTTTAATGCATGTATACTCTCATTATGTGGTGAAGAGATTGTGTTCCACAAAACCTTCTTTGCAAGCAGGTATTTATTGACCTTTTTCATCTCAAGATTTTTTATATAACATTTGAATAACATTCTATGGAATGGTCACTTTATAATGCATTTGATTAGTTCCTATTAATAGACTCCTAAATAATTTTCCTTGCTTTTTTTTTTGCTATTACAAATATAATGTAATAAGCATCTTCATATATTTATCTAAACTGCTTTTTATTTCAAATTATTAGCAGTACCATTGCTGGATCAAAACAATGAGCATCGTAATTGTCCAGAGACTGTTCAACTGCTCTCCAGAAATTTTACCTATTATATTCACCAATAGAGCATAAGCATGTTGCTTTCTTCCATGCTTGCCCAAATTGGATATTTTATAGTTAAAATTTTTGCCAATCTGATACTGGTTTAATTAATACTTCTTTAGTTATGTGTGAATTTGGAAAAATACATTTTTTCCATATATATATTATTTAAAATCCTTTTATATGATTAGCCTAACAATTCTTTAGTAAGAAATCTATTGGTTATGATTCCATTTTACTGTCTACTCCATTTAAAAAGTGAATTTATAATAGATTGCCAATGTAGAGAATTTGGAAAATACAGAAAATCTAGCAAAACAATTGAACAAGAATCTGCAGAAGAAAAGGAAATGCTGCATTAGATTAAGATAAAGACTAAAAAATGTCCATTGGATTTGGTTACTACGAGGGGTCCAAAGCCTAGAATCGTCTATATCTATCCCCAGACTTAATGAATTATTAAGCACTGCCAATCCTTCCTTCTATTATCTCTCATTATCATCCCTCCTCAGCATTTCTTATTCACCATGTTATTCAGTTTCTGATAATCCTTTCTCTGGGCTAGCCCTACATACAACTTTCAAATCTCCACTCTTCTAGTCCCTTATAATGCTACCAGAGTAATAGTTAAAACTCTAAATCCGATGGCATCACTTTCCTGATTTCTTCATTTCTTTACCATCTTAGTGGATAAAACAGATGAACTCCTGCGAAGGTACTCTATTCCAGATTTCTGCCTTTTTAACCACCTGCCAGAAACAATTCCTCATTTTTTTTTATTATGTCACATATTGTACTTTGATAAAAATGAATTAAGTTATTTGTAGTTCTTGAAAAATGTCATGTTCTGATATCATATTTTTACTTATTCTATTCCCCCTGAATAGTTTCTCTTTGCTTTATGCCTGAAGACGTCTTACTTCTTTGGATTTCAGGTCAGACATTACTTTCCAGATATAGACATTCTACTCTGACTTCTCTCATCTGAGATAGATATTTCTTCTCATGTCACTGGACTTTGAACGTACTACTACTATGGCAGATAGCATTTAAGAACTGAAATTGCTAGTTGTATGCCTGTTTTTCTACTGGGTAAGCTCCTTTGTGGTAGTAATCATGTCTCTGCTTTGAATAAATGTGTCTTGCTAAGGATTTTCCAGAATTAGAGCCTAAGAGGACAGCATCTGTGCATGTTATTCATTAAGGAAATACTCCCAGGATAGCTGGATAAAACACTGGCTGAAGCAGAGCCAAGAGGGAGAGGCCACGCAAGGGTGTAATCTCAATAAAAAAGCCAAGAGAGAATAGGCTTCAAGACTGATGTTGTAGGGAAACTTGAGAGTATTCAGATTTAGAAATATGAGCCTCAGAGCTATTATAATCCAGATAATGAATCTAGAGCTTTCTTATTTCTGTATCTCTCAGTCATTAATTGGTGGAAGCCTTTTAGGGGAGGAACCTCCAGGCACTTCCAGCTCTCTGCAAGTGTGGTCCAAGTAACTCCAGGAGCTAAATGGCAGTGCTCTGAAGAAAACTTCATGTGGACACTTAACAAATTTTGAATGGCTGGGTGGATGGATAAATTATAAATTCTGGAAATTGGGGTTGCTTAGAAGACAACAGAAAGATACTAAAGACTTTTGATGAAGAGCATGGTACCTCAAAATGATAAAATAAGTAGAGTGGTTTAGAGGCATTATGAAGATTTCCTTCCAACTTTCCCTTGTGACTGAGTTCAAGTTTCAAAGCATTGTGGTCTGAGAATATGCAGGAAATTATCTCAATCTTTTGGTACCAGTTGAGATCTGATTTGTGACCCAGTATGTGATCTATTCTGGAGAATGTTCCATGTGCACTTCAGAAGAATGTATATTCTGCTGCTTTAGGGTAGAACGCTCTCTCTCTCTGTGAAGTCCATCTGGTCCAGTGTGTCATTCAAAGCCATTATTTCCTTCTTGATCTTCTGCTTAGATGATCTGTCCACTGCTTTGAGTGGGTTGTTGAAGTCCCTTATTATTATTGTATTATTATCAATGTGTTTTTTAAATTTTGTTATTAATTGGTTTATATAGTTGTCTGCTCCCAAGTTAGGAGCATAAGTATTTATAATTTTTAGATGTTCTTGTCAGACCCTTTAAGTATGATATAGTGTCCCTCTTCATCCCTTACTACAGTCTGGTTTAACATCTAATTTGTTTTATATGGGATTGTTACCCCACCTTTCTTTTGATGTCCATTAACAGGATAAATGATTCTCCATCCCCTCACTTTCAATCTGGAGGTGACTTTAGGTCCAAAATAAGTCTCTTGTAGATAGCAAATGGATGGGGCTTGCTTTTTTATCCAATCTGATGGCCTGTGTCTTTTGATTGGAGCAGTTAGCCCATTTACATTCAGATTAATTACTGAAAGGCATGAATTTAGTGTCATTGTATTACTTGTAAAGTCCCTGTTTCTATAGATTGTGTCTGTTTCTTTCTGTTCTGTTACTTTGGGCTCCCTTTTCACTTATAGGATCCCCTTTAATATTTCTTGCAAGGCTGGTTTTTAATTTCTCTTTGAAAAATTGGAAGAATTTTAATTTGACCTTCCATTTCCCAAAATGTTTTGGGAGCACTAGGAAGGAATATAGCCCAGGTTGGTAAGACTCTGGGCAGGAATCAGAGGACCTATTCGTTGCTCTGCCTCTAGCCAGCTGAGAGACCTTGGACCAGTCATTTAATCCTCTTGGTCCTCAATTTATTTGTCTATAAAACAAGAGGATTGGATTAGATCATTGGTTCTCCTCAGAGACAGCATTGTCCCTAGAAGAGACAATTTGGCCAGGCATGGGAGAAGTTCTGGTTGTCACATGACTGGACAGAGCTACTGACATTTAGCAACTATGGACAATAATCATACAGCTTCACTCATATGTGGAATATAAGAAATAGCCTAGAGGGTCATAGGGGAAGGGAGGGAAAACAGAATGGGAAATCATCAGAGAGGGAGATAAACCATGAGAGATTCTTAACGATAGAAAACAAACTGAGGGTTTCTGGAGGGGAAGTGGGGAGGAATGGGGTAACTGGGTGATAGGCATTAAGATGGTCACATGATGAGAAGAGCACTGGGTGTTATATACAACCGATGGGCTGTTGAATATACATCTGAAACTAATGATGTACTATATGTTGGCTAATTGAATTTAAATTAAGAAAAAAAGAGAAGCACTGTGAAGAACAGATTAATGAAAGAAAAGTTTAAAAGCAGAAACCACCATTTAGGAGAAAATTGCCATGGTGATAAAGTCCTGTTCTAGCAATGAAACAGCAGTAACAGAAATAAAACATGCTTTTGATTGATATTGTAAATAGCCTCAATCATTCTTGATGTCTTGAATGGATATGTGAGACAGAGGAAGAGAGGAAAAAGAGCTTTTTGAACCCAGTAAGAATGAGGTTACTTAGGGATGGGGAAAATCAGAGTTGGGTTAGGTTGAGCTGGGAATTAAGAATAATATTAAAATTCAGATCTAGACATGATGGGTGTCAGTAGGAACAAGCAACCAAATATTCAGAAGGCATATTGGAAAAGTGAGATTTGATCTGGAAGACATAACAGGCTGGAAATATAGATATGAGATTCAGGTTTGAAGACAGGAGAGCTGAATGAAACAGGGAAGGGAATTTAAGAAAGTTGTTATGGAACAAAGATAATAAGACCAGAATTACATCAAATATCACATGTAGAGAAAGGAAAGAAAGATGACAGGGAAAGATAGAGGAGAAATAAAAGAACAAAAACATAGTAATGTGCTTTCAAGAAGATGAAGACAAGAAAAAGGTTCAAAATGGACAGGGTAGTTTTAGTCTTCAGCCCTCAGAGAGTCAAATAAAACAGAATTGAGAAAAATATTAGGTGACAGATAGATCTCCATTACATACTTAGAGAGTTACACTTGGTGTTGAAAACTCACATCAAATAACAAAATATACAACAATAAAAAGAACATGCATCCTCTTGTTCCCCTAATAGAAATGTAAATTTGTACAACTTCTCAGGGAAGCGATTTTGCAATATATGATAAAAATTTTTAATGTTTGGATAATTTATTCTAGCAATTTCATCTTATCTTTGTAATCCTATGAAATGAACTAGATTTAAAGTCTGTAATTTATATCCACAGATGATTCATAATCATGTTAGTAATAGTAGTAAATACTGTAAACAGTCTAAATGTTTAGGAGGAGAATGTTAAAATTATGACAGAAACAAAAGATGAAATCTTACATAATCATTATAGACTATGATTTTAGAGATTATGTAGTGACAAAATTCTTTGATAAATATTATATAAAAAGGGAAGGCTATAAAAGTACATATTACAACATTGAAAAGGTTTATTTTCTTTATACTGTATGTGTATATATATGTGCAAATACATATAGAACTTCAGACACAAGTATACATACATATGTATACATATAATTATACCAAAATATGAATGTTGATGAGTGAATCTTACTTAATAGATTATAACTCTCTATATTTTCCAATTTTTTTCAGATGGAGCATATTAGTATTTTTTTAAGTATAACTGGATTGTAAAAATATACATTCATGAGTAATCATAACATATAGACCATTGCTGTCCAATATGGAAGTTATTAAAGACGTGTGGCTGGCTATTTAACCTTAAATTTTAAATAATTTGAATTATATAAAAGTAAAAATTTAATTCTTCCATTTTGTTAGCCACATTTCAACATCTTTTTTAAACATTTCAGCATCTTAATAGTTATATTTAATTGTGCAATACTGATTTATAAAATGTCTCCATCATAGCAAACAATTTTATTAGACAAATACAGAGTACTCATTTAAGAAATGTGTTGGGCAGATCTATTTTATTTTAATTAAGAAAAAAGGAGTTTAGGGGAGCTTGGATGGCTCAGTCAATTAAACATCTGCCTTAGGCTCAGGTCATGATCCCAGGGTCTTGGGATCAAGCCCTGTGTCAGGCTCCTTGATCAGGAGGGAATCTGCTTCTCCCTCTCCCTCTGCCTGCCACTCTCCTTGTTGTGCTCTCTCTTTCTATCTCTCTCTCTCTGTCAAATAAGTAATTGAAGTCTGTAAAAATGAAAGAAAGAAACAAAGAACGAAAGAAAGAAAGAAAAAAAGTTAATAGAAATTCTGGAACTAAAACAATGCAACAACCAAAGCAACAACCTAAATTAAGAACTCAATTGATGATATGCAGAAGAGATAATTAACTGAAAGGTAGAGAAGGAGGAATAATCTATAATGAATAATCTCTAATGAAATTGAAAACAGAATATAGGAAAATGTATATACAAATATGTTTATATTACTTTTTACATTAAGTTTACATTATTTATATACATTATTATATTATAATGATATATTATATAATATAAATTATATAAATATATTTATATATACTTATATAAATATATTTATATAATTTCTATTTAAATGTTTAATTTTTAATATATAATTATATTATTATATGATATACTAGTATATAATATATAATATAGATTATATTTATTTTTATACTTTTATATTTTTAGATTATTATTACATTTACGTTGGTTTGAATATACTTGTACATATGACTATGTATACTTCTTGATATTTATTCTAGGAAAATTATATGCCAGTATGTGCCAAGATATTCAAGAATGTTCTGAACAGCATGACTTACAACCATTACAAAAACAGAAACATTGAAAGTATCTATCATCCAGATTATAGGTAAATAAATTGCCCCCAAATGGATGAAATATATTTAATCATTAGAAATTAACAAACTGGAAAAAGAATATGCATAGTGAAGTCATACACAGACTATATGCTTTACAATTCCAAGTATAAAAAGGGAAACTATGCTATAATGTTTAGGGGTGCATATTTAAGTGGCAAACTATACAAATAATAAAGGAATGCTTGCCATAAAATTTGAGCAGTGTAGTTACTATTCTTTCAGTGGAAGAAAGAGATGTAGAATACTGGCATTATTTGATTTCATGATATAAGTTGGGACTTTTTGGTGTTCACTTTATATAAATTTGTTACGTTGTACATTCAGGTTTTATGAACATTTAAATGTGTATTCTTCAGTAAAGTTTAAAATAACTAACAGCTAACTAGGGAATAAATGATGCTTAAGTTCATATGTAGCCAACTTTAATACAATTTAGGAGAAGGTCAACACACACACACTGATAATGACAAAATCCTTTCCCTGCTCAAATAATAAAGACTCGAGTCTTTAAAGCAGCTCACAAGGTCCCATATGGTCAGTTCTCATCTGGTCTCTTCCTCTCTTCATTTTACTCTGTATTCTATCAATATTGTTTTTAGTATTTCCAATGTCTCCCGCCCTCTGCCTTCACTCACGGACATTGCACTGCTTCTCCTCAACTGCCACAGCCTTCCTTTCCTCTTCAACCTTATAACTCATCTCAGAGATCATTTTCTCCGAGAACATCAACCCTGCCAAATGAAGAGTGGACTTCTTCTTGCACACCCTCTCATGAGGGCATTCTTTCTTTCCTTCAAATCATCCTTAATTTGTAATTTTACTTCCTGGGTGCAATTTCCTGAATAGTATCTGCTTCCCCCTGAGGCTATAAGCAGTGTCAGGGATACAACTTTTACCAAGGAACCTCATTGGATGTTGGCTAATAAATAATTTTTTAATTAATGATGAATAAGGTTTTGGATAAATCAAATTTAAGACATCTTTGGGATACACAGTTGAATAGATATAGTAAACAGCTGGAATGTATCATTTATTATTGTATGGAATTATCATTTATTATTAGGAATAGTCTAAAGTTGGAAATTTGAGAAAGAAGAGGCAGAGTAGGAGGACCCTGAGCTCTCCCAATCTCAAAGAAACAACTAAATAACATTCACATTACCATGAATAATTTGAAAAGTGACCCAAAGACTAGGAGAACAAGCTCCTCAGCTAAAGACAGAGAAAAGGCCACACATAAGCTGTCTGGGGTCAGGAGGTAGCCAGGGTTGAGGAGAAAGGTAAGAAAGAGACTACAGCATCAGGGATCCTGTGTGGGAAAGATGAATCCCCATAATTGGCTTTGAAAGCAAGAGGGCCTGAATTTCATGAGTTTTTACAACCAACAGGACTTAAAGCCTGGAATTTTAAAAATCAGTGGGCTTGACCTAGGAGAGCCTGGAGGGCACTAGGAACTGAGTCCTTGCACTTAAAGAGAGATCACAACAAACAGCCTATGCAGATATGGCACAGAACCAGCAGTTTGTAAAATGCCTGGGGCATAAGAAAGTGAGAGTTAATTACTCATCTCAGAGTGTACCTGAGAGGCAGGGATCACATCAAGACCCCTCTAGGAAGAAAGGAGCTGGCATGTGATATTTCCCTCCCCCACTCCCCAACATAAACATGTGGCCACCTCCAGGAACCAGTAGAGCACATATACCCACTACCTAACTCATTACAGTAAGCCCTATCCCCTCATGCTTAGGCAGATGGCTCCTTCCCAATCACATTTGCCTCTGTCCCTGCACTGCAGGCCCCTTACCACAGATGACTTACACAAACCCACCAACACCTCTTCTCCTGACCCATATGTTTTATGAGGCCTAAGTTCTGGGGGCAGCCAGTCTCATTTTGTAAGCAGGCCAGCACACATTGTTAAAACATGTCCCACATGGTGGGGACCCAACAAGAGCCACAACAGGCAAAGAGACCCTCTCCAAACAACTCGACTGAAGGAAAAATACACCAGGACTCAATATGAGAGGGCACACAACACAAATAGGAAATACTCCCTGAAGCATCAGGTCCTAGGAAAGAGACACTGTACTGCAGGGCAGTACAGGATCTTTGCTTCATTAGGCCATTACCTTCAAGAGCAGGAGACATAGCTGACTTCCTAACAGAGAGAAACAGATACAGAGAGTTAGACAAAATGAAGAGACAGAGGAATATGTCCCAAATGTAAAAATAGGGCCAAACCACAGCAAGAGACCTAAGAGAAACAGATATAAGTAATATGTCCAATAGATAATTTAAAGTAATGATCATAATGATACTCACTGAACTTGACAAAAGAGTGAAGGACATTAGTGAGACCCTTAATGAGATAAAAAAGAAACAATCAAAGATTGAAAGGGCACACACACACACACACACACACACATGAAGTTAAAATACACTTATTGGAAAAAATTACAGACTACAGGAAGTAGAGGAATGAATTAATATCCTAGAAGACAGAGTAATGGGAAGTAATCAAGCTGAGCAAATTGAGAATACTTTTAGACAACTCAGTGACTCCATCAAGTTTAGTAACTTTTGTATTACAGAGATCCCAGAATAGATAAAAAAGGGGAAAGAACATTTATTTGGAGAAATAATAGCTGAAAACTTCCCTAATCTGGTGAGAGGAAATAGATATCCAGATTCCAAAGGTAAGAGGTCCCCTACACAAATCAACCCAAGGAAGTCCACACCAAAACACATAATTAAAATGAGAAAAAGTAGTGATAAAGAAAAAAAAATTAAAGAAGTAGAATAAGAGATTCATTTTAGAGGAACCAAAAAGTCTATCAGCAGATTTTTCAGCAGAAATTTATATGCCAGATGAGAGTGGTATGATAAATTCAAAGTGCTGAAAGGGAAAAATCTGCAGCCAAGAATACTCTATCCAGCAAAGATATCATTCAGAATAGAAGGGAAGACAAAGAGTTGCTCAGATAAACAGAAATTAAAGGAGTTCATGACTACTGAACCAACCCTACAAGACATATTAAAGGAGACTCCTTGAGCAGAAAACAAAGACCATAAGTGAGAGTATGAAAAGTAGAAAACATGAAAGCAGTAAAAATAAGCATTTATGTAAAAATCAGTCAAGGGATTAATAAAAAATAAGGATGTAATATATTATACCATATACCTGAAACATGGGGGAGGAGGAGAGGAGTAAAGAATGGTTTCAGATTTAAGTGACCATCAATGTAATATACACTGTTATACATAAAGACGTTATTTACAAACCAGATGTTAACGACCAATCAAAATGCAGTAATAGACAAAGAATAAACAGAAAGAAATCCAAGTGTATCACTAAAGAAGGCCATCAAACCATGAAAAATAGCAAGAAGTGGATCAGAGAAAAACTACAAAACAACCATAAAACAAGTAAAAAAAAAATCTCAGTAAGTACATACCTATAAGTAGTTGCTTTGAATGTAAATGGACTAAATGCTCCAATCAAAAGACATAGGAAGACAGAGTAAAACAAAACAAAACAAAGCAAAACAAACAAAACATGTATTGCTGCCTGCAAGAGACTCATTTCAGACCTAAAGACACCTGCAGATTGAAAGTGAAGGGATGGAAAAACATTTATCATGCAAACAGATGCCAAAAGAAAACCATAGCAATACTGATACCAGACAAAATAGACTTTAAAACAAAGAATGTAACTATAATAAAGGGGGCATTCAAAAAGAAGATGTAACAGCTGTAAATATTTATGAACCCAATATGAAGACACCCAAGTAAATAAAAATAGTTAATAACAAGCACATAAGAAGTAACCACTAGTAATACATTAAGAGTAGGCAACTTTAACACCCCACTTATATTAGTGGACAGATCTTCAAAACAGAAAATCAACAAGGAAACAGTGGCTTTGAATGATGCACTGGGCCAGCTGGATATAATAGATATATTCAAAACATTCTATCCTAAAACAGCAGAATACACATTCTTTTCATGTGTACACAAAACATTCTCCAGAATAGATCACATATTGGGCTACAAAACAAATCTCAACAAATTAAAAAAGACTGAAGTATGCATCTTTTGTGACCACACTGTGAAACAAGAAATCAACCTCAAGAAAAAAATCTGGAAAGAGCAAAAATACATGGAGGCTAAAAAACATGCTACTAAAGAATGAATGGGTCAATCAAGGAAACAAAGAAGAAATTTAAAAATATATACATAGAAACAGAGGAAAATGGAAATACAATGGCCCAAATTTGGGGGATGCAACAAATGCTGTACTTCTGAAGCTACTCCAAAAAATAGAAGAGGAAGAAAAACTTGCAAATTCCTTCTATAGGGCCAGTATTGCCCTGATACCAAAATCAGATAAAGACTCCACAAAAGAAGAGCATACAGGCTAATATATATGAACATAGATGCAAAATCCTCAAGAAAATACTAAAAGGAGACATATAGATGGCCAACAGACACATGAAAAAACGCCCAGTCTCACTCATCATCAGTGAAACGCAAGTCATGTCTATAATGATATATCACCTCACACCTGTCAGAATTGCTGAAATCAAAAACAAGAAAAAAAAAATTTGACAAGGATATGGAGGAAAAGAAACCCTCATGCACTATTGGTAGGAATGTAAAGTGTTTCAGGTAGTGTAAAAAACAGCTTGGAGTTTCCTCAAAAACTTAAAAACAGAACTACCCTACAATTCAGTAATTGCACTACTGGGTATATACCACCAAAATACAAAAACACTGATTCAAAGGGATATATGCACTACTATGTTTATAGCAGCATTATTTACAATAGTCAAATTAGGAAAATAGTGCAAATGTGGATCTATAGATGAATGAATAAAGAAGAGGTAGTAAATATATACCATGGAATATTACTCAGCCATAACAAAGAATGAAATCTTGCCATTAGCAACAACATAAATAGAGAAACACATTGTTAATTATAGCCAATAAACTGATGGTTACGGGGGGCGGGGAGTAGGTGGAACGATGAGTTAAATAGGCGATGGAGATTAAAGAGGACACTTATCATGATGAGCATGGAGAGAAGTATGGAAGTGTTGAGTCACTATAATGTACACCTGAAACTAATAAAACACTGTATATTAACTCTACTGGAATTAAAATAAAAATTTAATAAAATTTAAAAAATAAAGTTAGTAATTTGGGAAACATCAATAATTCTAACATAACTGATACTGGATAGTGATCTTGGAAGAGGTGTTTGAAAGCTAAAAGAGAGAGAAAGAGAGAGGACAAAACATAGTCCTCTATAATCTTACCATGAACATATTTATCATCTCTTGAACCCTTCCCAAGTCCTCTGGGCCAAAATACTTGGAAGTATTTTTCTCACTTCTCTATATCTTTATGCTTTTCTCCTTGCAATGCGTGTCCCTTCCCTTTTTCACTATTTAGTGAAACCTGGTCATAGCTTCCACAGTAGATATTGATTCTACTCTTTATCCATTCTTTGTTTAATATACAACCCTGGATCAATGTGAAACATCTTCCGCTTCCTGTTAAATATTTGTTTTACTTCTCAGATAAGATTTTAAACCCATTTTAAAAAGTCTTAGGGGTGCCTGTGTGGCTCAGTCAGTTAAGCCACCAATTCTTGATTTTGGCTCAGGTCATGGTTTCAGGGTCCTGGGATTGAGCCCCATGTCAGGCTCTGTACTCAGCATGGAATCTGCTTGAGATTCTCTTTCTATTTATCCCTCTACCCCTCACTTTGCTCACATACACTTTCTCTCCCTTTCTCAATCAATCAGTCAATCAAATCTTAAAAAAATTCCTATCCCTCATTGTCTCACAATATGTTCCACAGTCCACAATTCTGAGGTTAAAAAAAAATACCAACTCTTAAAATCAGATTTTTAAAATAATTGTATTTTATTTGGAACCAAAACTTGACATGATCTGAACTCATTTAGTGGCAAAGCCCAAGTTTGGCTAATGTGAGTTCAAAGCTGGTGCTATCTAGAACTTAAAAATGTGACCTGAAAAAAAAATGTGAGCTGAACATGTCATGAGCATGACATATCATTCTAAAATCCACCCATCCAAATTAAAAACTCTAAATTCCAAACACATACATTCACAGACATGTCATATAAGATTACACATTTTTATATTTTATTGTATCCTGCACTTGTAGTTTTGACAAATTTTAAATATTGTCCAATGAGTGCATAATTGTATGGTTTCTGAGACCCTGTCAATTTCACACAACATATAGAATGCTTACCTCTTGTGGGATGCTGAAAGCTAGCTGATATATTTATGAATAATGTATTTACTTCCCACACGAAGGTCCCCATCAAGTGACTGATCCCTATGCAGACAAGAAGGACTGTGAGAGTCTAGTGAAGGACACATACAAGATAAACATGTCAAGATGGAGAAATGCAAAGAGCTAAACATACACATCACAGTAGGTTGCTTTGCATTTCTTAAGGAAAATATTCTATTAATGAGCATGTTTGTTTACAGTAATATGATTCATACCAGTGTGCAAAAAACCCCAGAAAGATAGGGAAAGCAATTTAGATGAACCAGACTTTATTAATTTTCTAGCAAACAGGTTGTGCATTTAGATTCTATAAGAGTTTGAAGAGTTGAATGAATGTAACATTAGAGATTTAAAAAACGAAGAGTGAAGAATCCATTTTCTGTTTTCCACAGATTTATTTTGGAAAATATGAAGTATTCAAAGAACAGAATGTATGATTATATTGAAGTTACCAATCCTGATACTACAGAAAAGAATTGCCTTGAAATAGCCCCGTGACCTCAGAGTCCATTCATGCTTTCCTTCACTTTTTTGAATTTCAAAAAAAGAAAACTGATAGAAAATGAGGTGTTTCACTTCTACTTACTACTCTTAGTTGCTTCTCTAATTTACTTCTAGCTGTTGGTATTTTCCCCTTTATCATATGCTGTGTATCATACTCTCATGCCCTGGGACCTGGACATATGGTAAATCTTAGCCCAAGATCCAGGGTTAGAGCACACACATAGAATGAAGAGACTTCAGAACAGAGGGTGGGGGTGAGAGCACTAAGAGAGCATAGTTACATTTCTGGAACAATAATTCTACTACTTATTTAGTACTTCCATGAAATAAATTTGTTTTCCTTTGCATTTAAATACATTTATCATACATTTTGAGTTTTGATCTATTGCAAAATAAATAATTGAACTTCCATCTTATATCATTATGTTAATTATTGACCTGCTTCTTGTAGAGTTTCTAAAATCATCTGAAAATTTAAGGGAAAAGAAATAATAATTATGGGATGTGACGGAGTGCTAGCTAAGGCTATGATGATAATTGTCCTGCCATATATACATATACAAATTTAACATGTTGTATATCTTAAACTTACACAATTTTATATGTCAATTATTTCTCAATAAAACTTTCATGGAGCTTACATTGTATTTATATATCCTAGATAGTGTCCAAGATCCACTCCTCTAGATCCACTTCTTATTATCCTACTGTGCTTTGAGCTCTGGCCATTGACCTCAAGTGCAACTTGACTCCCTTGTTTTCTGGCTTCTTGTTGGTTTGGCCAATGAAAAGTAAAGGCAGAAGACTGGGGGGAGGGGAATGTGGAGGGAAGAGAGAGCATCCGGGTATTATTTCTCAGGGTCTTTCCCTAGGGTGTGGCTTGGGAGTGACATTTTTTCTCCACTTACACAGTAAGCTATAGATCCTGTAATTTCAATTATCTGTTCCCAGCCTGGCTCCTTCAAACACTGGAAATAAGATTAGTCCAACTAGAATTCTCATACTTGTGGGTTTTTTTTTTAAGTTTTCCCATATACTTTTAAGTAGTCTTCTTGTTAAACTTTTTCCATTTGACCCCTTTGAGTGTGCCATCTACTTCCTGAAGGTTTCTGGTTAATCAACAGAGTTAGGAAGGAAATAAAATTCATAAAATAATTGAGAAAAGAACTTTAGCAGATGCTGTCAGTCACCCATCCATATTCCCTTGTCCCTCCCCAACTACACCATTCCTGTGTATGCTTCCTTCCTATGCATTAACCTGAATGCTTTCCTTAGCTGCTGGTTTGCTGGGCTAAAGAGCAGAGCAAGTGAGGCATGCTGGGAGGTTATATGTTCCTTTTGCCATCTTTTCCAGCAGTCCTGAACCAAAATCCTCAGCTCCTTAAATCCTGGTTGGAACTCCTTTGAGATAATTGTTCACACTATCTCTCAGCATTCACCAGAAGAATTAACCCCAGGTGCCCACAGCAGTTAATCTGCTTTAATAACACACCCTTTATTGGTTTTGAGAGAGTGGGGTTGGTGGGTTGGGGGATGGTGGGTTGAGGGATGTGCGGGAGGAGGCAGGGAGGAGCAGGAGAACAAGAATCTTAAGCAGACTCCACACCCAGTGCAGAGCCCAACACAGGGCTCCATCTCAGAACCTGAGATCAGGACCTGAGCTGAAATCAAGAGTCCGTGCTTAACCAACTGAGCCATCCAGGAGCCTCATCTTTACCTGACATATTTCCTCATCCCACTGCTGATGATACACAGACAAACACTCGCACTATATTAAACTCACATTCTTGCACAATGGTAAGCTCTGCAAGGTTTTGAGAAGAGAGACACACTCTTATTGAGGTTTTTTTTATGGCTCCTTTCTGGACTTTGTGTCAAGAGAGATTTGAAGGGGTGTGAGGGCCAGAAGCAGTGAGACCTGTTAGGGAGGTTAGTTGGTCTAGTGCTCTAGTAGGCAAGGCCATTAATCCAGGAGAAAGATGATGAGGGCTTGCTCGAGAGCAGTAGTAGTGAAAAAAAGAACAGATTCTAGGTATTGTTTCTAGATCTACTGGTCAATATTTATTGAAATATATTGTTTATTTATTGAACAGACCAAGATAGATATAGTCCTAATCATCCTTTAGAGTTGTGCAAGCAAGTTCCAGAGAAGGGAAGTCAGGTATGTAAGATCCCAGCTGCAGAGCCCAGAGCTCTTGCCTCCCAGCCATAGCACTTCCATCAGGGAAGCTGTCATAACATTAGAATGAGTAGAGGTAACAGCAGGCAGTGAACTGACAGTGAGAAAAATAGGGAGGACAGTAGAAAATAACAAGGGTGGATAACACTTTCAAGAACTTTGGCAGTAAAAGAAGAAAGATATGGTGTAACTAACAGACAAAAGGTACACTTCTTGTTTTGTTTTCCTATTTTTCTTTTTAACCTAGGAAAAACTTATTCTTTACATGCTCAGCAGAGGACACACTGGAAAAAATACCTTATATTATAGAGTGAAAGGGAATAATTGATCAAGGTAGGGTTGGTGGCAGATAGATGTTAAAGTATATACAAGGGGTTTAACTCATAAGTAATTTACAAATAACTACAAATACATGAGTCTGTTGTATTATTCTTAATATTTCAATTAGGATGTCAGCTACATAATGATATTACTTTAAATATCAGCCAAAATTAAAATTTATTTTTATTTTTACTAAAAAAATTATTATGTTAGTCACCATACAGTTTATCATTAGTTTTTGAGAGTGTCCCATGATTCATTGCTTGTGTATAACACCCAGTGCTCTGTGCAATCCGTGCTCTTCTTAATACCCATCACCAGGCTAACCCATCCTCCCACCCCTACTCCCTTCTAAAGCCCTCAGTTTGTTTCCCAGAGTCCAGTCTCTCATGGTTTGTCTCCCATTCTGATATCTCCTTCATTTTTCCCTTTCTTCTCCTAATGTCCTCCATGCTAATTCTTATGTTCCACCAATAAGTGAAACCATATGATAATTGACTTTCTCTGCTTGACTTATTTCACTTAGCATAATTAATATTTACTTTTAGAATAGTTTCAGATTTACAGAAAAATTGTGATGGTAGTACAGAGTTTTCCACATATATTGTACCCTGCTTCTATTTGTAACATCTTTCATTCATAAGGTATACTTGTCCCAATTAATGAGTAAGTCAAAATACTATTATTAACTAAATCTCCTATTTATTTATATTCTATTGGATTTCCCTTTATGTGTTTTTCCTGTCCAGGATCTCATCACAAATATCATATTACATTTAGTTGCCATATCTCCTTAGGCTGTTCTTGGCTGTGAGAATTTTATGAATCTTTATGTTTTTGATGACCTTGACAGTTCTGATGCATGCTGGTTAGGTGTTTTGTAGAATGTTCCTCAGTTAGGATTTGAATAAGGTTTTTCTCATGGTTCTGGGAAGAAGACTACAGAAGAAAATGGCATTCTTATAGCAAGGGCATGTGTTATTACTTATCACTAGTAATATTAACCTTGATCACCTGGCTAAAGTACTCTTTTTTTCCCCAAAATTTTCACTATCTTTGGAAAAGTGTTCACTATGCATAGTTTATACTTAAAGAATAGGGAATTACACATGTTCACCCTCATGGAAGGCAGAGTACCTATATAAGTTGTTTGGACTTCTTCTGCACAGCATATTTGTCTATTCCCATATTTATACAATTATTTTAAGAATCAGCATAAATTCATATATACTTTATACTTTGAGCTGTAATATAGTACTATTGTATTTATTCTGTTGCTCAAACTGTTACAGCTTTAGCTGTTGAGAGCTCTTTGAGTTAGCTATTGTCCCTTTGACATATCCGTGTGTGAGAGAGAGAGAGAGAGAGAGAGTATATGTGTGTGTGTGTGTGTGTGTGTGTGTGTGTGTGTGTGTATTTCGCACCTCTTTACTTTCTGGCACTACAAGATGCTTGAAACCCATTTGTACATTTTCTGCTCCATTCCTAGAATCAAGCATTTCTCCATGGAATCTTTATTTCTTTTATTGGAGGATAATATTAAAAACCAAGAGATAAACACTAGTTTCCCCATGGTTTTTGGTATGTGATTGCTCCTTGTCTCTCAGTGGGCAAATCGAAGAAAGGAGTATTTACTAACCTGTGCATAAATACATGTCTAAAATGTTTGTACACGTGACCATCTTTATTAAGTTAAACTTGAGTTCATACTGATGTTCCAGTTCTAATCCATTACAACCTGACTCATTCTAGCCTCTATCCATTGCTCATCTATAAGCTCCTGCTCAAACAGACCCTGGCTCTTATTATATGCTATCCATTTTTTACAATTCTTCAGTTCCAGTGTATGTGTATAGTGGTTTCCCATGGGAAAAAAAAAATTCGATCACCCAGTCTACACTGCCTATGAATGGCTCTTTTTGCTTTTCATCTGCCAGCATGCACTCATTTCAAATTTGCTTAGGTCAGCACTTCTCCCTCACGCTCTCTTCAGTGAGGCTGTAACAGATAATTTTGTCACATTCTTCATTCCGACTTGGGATTTCACTGATCTCTAAATATTTTTTTTATTTTCATACACTGTGTTCATTTTTTTTATGTTTCAAAGCTCAGTGGATTTTGAGAATGGCATAGTGTTCTGTAGCTGTGATTATGGTGGCACACAGGAGAGTTTCTCTACCCTAATAATGCTTGTGCTTCAGTTATTCAATGTCTCCCTAGGCTCACTGTGAACCCCTGGGAATTGGTGATCTGTTTACCTACTCTAGGATTTTGCCTTTTGCAGAATATCATATGAATGGAATACTACAGTACACAGTCTTTTCAGCCATTTTGGATTCACTTGTGTCTTTACATGACTTGATAGCTCATTCCTTTTTAATGCTAAATAGTATTCCCTTATATGGAAATACCAGTTTGCTTATCCTAATGAAAGGCATCCTGGTTGATTCCAATTTTTAACTCTGAATACAGCTGCCACAAACATTCATCTGCAGATTTTTGTGTGGATTTGAATTTTTCAAATCAGTTGTTAAATACCTACAGGCATGAATGCAGGGTTGGAAGAGATTATGTTTAACTTCATAAGAAACTGCCAAACTGTCCTCCAAAGTGACTGTCACCTTACATTCCCAGCAGCAATAAATGAAAATTTCTGTTATTACATATCACCAGCAATTGGTATTGTTTTTTAGATATTCTAATAATTGTATATCTCACTGTTGTTTTATGATTCCTTAATGACAAATGATTTGAGCGTCATTTCATGTGCTTATTTGCCATCTGTATATCCTCTTGGATGAGGTGTCTATTCAGATATTTTGCTCACTTTTTAGTTGTAATGGGCTGTTTTCTTAGTGTTGAGCTCTAAGATTTTTGTATATTATCAATATAAGTCTTTTATCAGATTTATGCTTTGTAAATATTATCTCCAAGTCTGTGGCTTGTGTTTTATACTTCTTAACTGTCTTTGGGAGAGCAGATATTTTTAATTTTAATAGGCTATATTATCAGTTTTTTATTTCATGGATTATACTTTAGGTGTTACATCTAAAAGTTCATTACCAGTCCACATTTCTCTAGGCTTTTTTGCCTATATTTTCTTCTTGATATTTTACAGTTTGCATTTTATAATCTAGGTATATGATCTATTCTGAGTTAATTATTGTGAAATATATAATTTGTTTCTAGGTTCATTCTTTTTGCATGTGTATATCAAATTATTTCAGCACTCTTTGTTGGAAAGACTATTCTTTTTCTTTTGAATTGATTTTGCACCTTTGAAAGAGACTAAGGACTATATTATTGTGGTTCTATTTCTGGGCTCTCTATTCTCTTCCATTGATCCATGCATCTATTTGTTGATCAATGGCATTTACCCCTGTAGTTTTATACTAAATCCTGCAATAGATTAGCCCTCCAATTTTGCTATTCTTCAGTATTATACTTACTACTTTAGGTCTTTTGTCTTTTCACATAAACTTTAGAATAAATTATTGATCGATATAAATAGTAACTTACTGAGATTTTCATTAGGACTATTTTGAATCTCTGGACCAAGTGGTTAAGAATTGATATCAGAACAACACTAAGTCTTCCAAACCATGAACATGGAGTATTTCTCCATTTGTTTTGATCTTTTCCAACTTCTTTCATCCATGTTTTCTGATTTTTTACATACAAACCCTGTGTGTATTTTATTAGACTTACACTTAAGCTTTCCCTTTTTATTGTTGTTGCTAATAGATAGTTTTTGATGCTATTTTATTTTGTAAGAAAAGTAAATTCAAAATGTTTTTTGATGGTATATAGGGGGGAAAATGGCTTTTACGTATTAACTCTACTCTGTGACCTTTTCATACTTACTTCTTAGTTCCAAGAGTTTTGTTTGTTTGTTTTGCCCATTTCTTTGGAATTTCTCCATAGCCAACCATGTCACTTACAAATAAAAATGTTTTCATTTCTTCCTTTCTACTCTGAATACATTCTATTTATTTCCCTTGCTTATTACACTAGCCTGGTCCTCCAGTAGTGTTAAATAGGAGCTGAGAGAGGGCATCCTTGTTTTGTTACCAAACTGAACAAGAAAGTATTTAGTTTCTAACAATTATATATCATGTGGGGATTTTATAGATGTGTTTTGTCAAGTCAGTCATCTTTTTAAGTAATATAATCCTTAATCAGCTATCACCCTAGGTGATGGATATTACTTATAGATATTAATTTCAGATAACTAGACATGTATTACTGTAGGCCTTTTTCTCAATCTAAAACTTTTGGTTTTACTACAGATATTAATTTACTTATACATGGAGATATGAGCAAAAAAGAACCCATTCAAAATAACAAAGGAACTGCAGTTTAAAAGAAATAGAAATAAAACTGACAGTAAGGTAATAGTACCAATTTTACAATGAAACAGAAAAATAAAGGAAGTTGACATAAAGTAATCCCCAGATAGTAAATACTATTGTTGAAGAAATTGGAATTACTCTAATTTGCTAGGACCAGAGTAAAGTTGGGGAGTCAGTCACAACAAATCATAAAATTAAAAATTTACTAAATATTGAAAGGAGTATTATACATATGAAAAATAACTCTTAATATGCATATAATCTTCACTAAAGCAAGCATATCATCATAACACTGGGTGGGGGGCACCTGGGTGGCTCAGTCATTGAATGTCTGCTTTCGGCTCAGGTCATGATCCTGGGGTCCTGGGATTGAGCCCTGCATCCAGCTCCCTGCTCAGCAGGAAGCCTGCTTCTCCCTCTCCCACTCCTCCTGCTTGTGTTCCCCCACCCCTGTCAAATAAATAAATAAAATCTTTGAAAAAAAACCACTGGATGGTAATCTTGAAAAGTTTCTGGAAATTAAGGGACTATAAGTGGAAATTCCTGTGTAATACCCATTATTGTGAATGCAAATGTATGTGGTCTTTTCTTTTTAATTCATTAAAATTAAAACTTATAAGAGCTTTCATAAATTCACCCGAATTTCAGTTAATTGAGTCTATTTTTCCCAGAAGATCCTAAACTCCTCAATGAATTCTACTATATGGTTTTTTTCAGGAACATATGGCCACTTTCTATTTCCTGAGTTTCTACTTTAGAACCTAATCCTGATTCATAATTGATATTTTGGTACCAGATAATCATAACACAATTATTAAAAAATTAAATTCATACAAAAATAAGTATTTTGTCTAAGACACTTAGAAGCCTCTTTTTTATTAGATTATATTTTCCATTTGCTGGCATATGCTTTAGAAATCACTGAACAAGATACATCTCTGACAGCAAAATCCGATGGGGGGGATAACAGATAGTTCCTAATAAAATTATAGCTATAAGATATCAAATGGAAGATCAGTCCCTTTGCTCTCAAATTTGTGAATTCAAAATGCCTACAGCATTGACTTCAAAACAAAAAAAAATTCCTGGAAAAAGAATTTCCTGGATCTATATAGCAAATCTGGAAATAAAACAACAACAAAATCTAGACATACTTATTATTTTAGCTAAAGTCATATGAGTTTTCTTAGAAATTAAAGGGTTAGGCAAATAAAAATTGGGAAAAAATATTAAAATAGCTGTAAGGACTTAATGAAAGAATGTTTATTTCAATGGTAGAGAAGAATAGTGACTAATCAGTTAAAGGTACACAAGAAGATGAATCACTTTGGCCATTCTATAGAAGCATCTGATAATCCTAATAGTCTCCATCGGTAATTAGCTTTCATATATATTTATGAAGAGTTTAGTATAATGCTATAAACTGAAAATTGTATTTTACAATAACTCAAAAAGAAAAAAAATGCATTAAAAAACTGAACACAATACTATTTATCAATATAAAGAAGGCTGAGTAATGTGTTGACTGATTTTACCAGCAGCAATTTTGCATAGTCATTTCTTATAAGAGATATATAGCTTGGAGATGATAAGCAGATAGAGAAAATAGCACAAGCCAAGTAACTTCATATATCTTTATATATGTGTATATATATGTATTTATATGTGTATGCATATTTATATATGTATTTATATATGTGTGTGTATACAGATATGAAATTAGAAAAGGTTTGTATATTTGCCACATAAAAGTAGTTCATGTCCCAAGAGAGACTGTTATGTTATAGCCAATCAATATATACCCCAATAAGGCTAAATATATATGGTATGGAGATATATATATATCAATAATAATAATCTATAGGAAAGATGTGAATCATGTTTCCTTGTAATCATATTAGAGCCTGAAAAAATGTTTATCCTCTTAAAGACACATTCAGTAAATATTTGTTGAAAGAATGAATAAATATACTCTATCATATATTCTAAATAAATTTCAATGAAATAAGAAGAGTTTAAAAGAATTAGCTTTCATATTCTCAATTAAAACTTAATGTAACCTATAAAGTAGAAGTGTTTTTTTAGAATATTTGACTTTTGTCTCTCTTATGGATTCAAAAAATATTTTTATTCTAATTTCTAAACTTGAGAATACTATCATTATAAGGATATTTCAAATTAAAGTGCCAACATGCTTGAGGTTGTCTTGATGTTTGGCTATCTCAGGAGATTTTCTTGGCACCCAGGGACAGAGCTGGAATTGAGATTCTTTGTCCTCTATCTGGCTGGGGAGGAGGAGTTTTATAGTCCCTCTCAAGTTAAAGAGCTGCATTTAATTCTGAGTCTTTGCAGGTAGCTTAGATTCAGCTTCCTCCTTCAAACACAGAAAAACCTCATCTGGCCCTGTGAGAGTGAGTATCTTGATTATTCCAATGGATGCAGAAATGCATTTGAAAAAATACATTAATTTATTATGAAGATTCTTGGCAAATTAGGACATGGAACTCAAAGCTTATAGCGAATATCAGACCAAATTTTGAAAGACCAATGGGTTTCCTCCTAGGTCTAGCACAAGGTAAGGATGTCAGATACCACTGTTCCCATTCAACATTATACTAGAGATCTAAGTAAATACTATAAAGGAAGGAAAAAATACAAGGCATACAGATGGGAAAAGAAGATACAAAATGGTCTTTATTCACAGATATGATTACCTATTCATAAAACCCTAAAGGATCTTTAGAAAAGTTAAAATAATAAACACATGAATTTTCCAAGATCCCAGAATGCCAGATCAATATACAAAAATAAATGATATTTATGTATGTGAGCACAAAAGATTTGGAAATTGAAATTAGAAACACAATACCTTTTAAAATATATCAAAGCTGTGAAATGATTGAGAATAGATTTAGATGGAAGATTTGCATGGTGGAAATTAAAAATGATTAATAAGAAAAAAATAACAGACCAAAGCAATGGAAAGGTATCTAAATTTATGGATTAAAAGACTAAAAATTGTTAAGATGCCAAATATTCCAAAATTGGTCTATAAATTCAATAAAAATTCTATAAATTCAATACACTCTGAAATAAAATCTCATCAGTCTTTTTTTTTTTAGAAATCCACAAGATAATTCTAAATTTTATATGGATAATTCAAAGTTCAGAGAACAACCAAACCAATTTTTAAAAGAACAAAAGTAAAGATGTTATTACAGTACTTGATGTAAAGATTACCAAGCTTACTATACAATATATATTATGACGCTCCAGCAATGAAGAGAGGATGGTATTGCTAGAAAGAGAGACACAAGTCAATAAAATAGAAGGAATATCCATACATATATAGTAAACTTATTCTACAGTAATTAATTTCCAGTGGTGAAATAAGAGTCTTCTCAATGCACGATGTGATAATAATGGGGTACCCATAAACAAACAAACAAACAAAAAAAACATGAGTTTTGACTTTACCTTTCAACTTATACAAATATCAAGTTGAAATAGACCACAGACCTAAATGTAACACATAAGATACTAGAACTCATAGAAAAAAATTTTGAGCAAATTTTTATGAACCTATTTAGGCAAAAATGTCTTTGATGAAGCAAAAAAAAAAAAAGGAGAAAAAAGAAAAAATTATAAAAATTGAACTTGATAAAAATCAAGAACTTTTGCTCTTCAGAAAGAAAATTTCATTAAGAAAATTAAGCACAACTTCCACAGAGTGGGAAAAAAATATCTGAAAATCAGGTATCTGAAAAGGGCATTGTATAAATATATAGTTTTCTTACAACTCAGTATTAAGAAAACCAACAATTCAGTAATAAAAATAGATAAGATATTCAAACATACTTTAGCAAAAAAAAAAAAGAAATTGATTAACATAATTATGGCTACATATCTATTGGAACAGAAAACAAAGTATGATAACAATGGTAACAAAACCAAGGTTTATGCAAGGATGCAAAATAGCTAAATTCTGAAAGATTTCTGAAAAGAATGTAAATTACTATAGCCACTTTGAAAAACAGGTTGGCGAGGAGTCAAGATGGCAGAGAAGTAGCAGCTGAGACGACATCAGGTAGCAGGATATCAGCTAGATAGCTTATCAAACCATTGCAAACACCTACAAATCCAATGGGAGATCGAAGAGAAGAAGAACAGCAATTCTAGACACAGAAATCAACCACTTTCTGAAAGGTAGGACCGGCGGAGAAGTGAATTCAAAGCAACGGGAAGATAGACCGCGGGGGGGGAAGGGCCGGCTCCCGGCAAGCAGTGGAGAAATGGAGCACTAAATCGGGACTTTTAAAAGTCTGCTCCACTGAGGGACAGTGCTCCAGAGGCTAAACCGGGGTGAAGCCCACACGGGGTCAGCATGGCCCCAAGTCCCGCAGGGTCACAGAAGGATCGGGGGTGTCTGAGTGTCGCAGAGCTCGCAGGTATTAGAGTGGGGAAGCCAGCTACAGAGACAGAGCCAAGGAGTGAGCTCTCAGCTCGGGGTTACCTTGAACCGGTCGCAGGCTGGGTGAGCTCGGAGCGCGGCCAGAGGCCAGGGACACGGGAGTGGCCGGGGCTTTTTTCTGAGGGCGGAGTAAGGAGTGGGGCCCTGAGCTCTCTTCTCCTCTGGGCCAGAGATTGGGAGGCCGCCATCTTCATCCCCGTCCTCCGGATTCTACGGAAAGCGCTCAGGGAACAAAAGCTCCCGAAAGCGAAAATGAGCGGATTACTTACCCCGCCCCTGTTAAGGGCAGTGCAATTCTGCCTCGGGCAAAGACACTTGATAATCACTACAACAGGCCCCTTCCCCAGAAGATCAACAAGAAATCCAGCCAAGACCAAGTTCACTTACCAAGGAGAGCAGCAGAATTCCAGAGGAGGAGAAAACAAAGCATGGACATGGCTTTCTCCCCATGATTCTTTACTCTTGCAGTTAATTTAATTTTTTTAATTATTTTTCCTTCTGCTATTTTTTTTAACTTTTACCCTTTTCTTTTTTAACGTTTTTTAACTAGTTTATCTTAACAATACCTTTCAAAAAATAATAATAATCTTTTTTGAAACTTCATTATTGTAGTCATATTTTATTCTTCATTGTATTTGACTTTATCTTTTGTATACACATAGGGTTTTTCTTCTAAAAAATTTGGGGTACAACTTCTAATAGATCAAAATGTACCCTAAATCTAGCTCCAGGCTTGTTCTAGTCTCCAGCCCGAGCAAATTCTCTCCACTTTCCTTTTCTTTATTCTCCCAACCAACTTACTTTATCAACTCCTTGTTTAGAAATTAAAAAAAAATTTTTTTTCATCTTTATAGGCATATTCCATCCCTTCATTGTGTTTACCCTTATATACGTTTTTCATTCTTTAAAATTTTGGAAGCTAGTTTCTTCTAAGAGACCAAAATACCACCAAAATTAAGTGGGTGACCCTGTTCTAGTTACCAGCCAAATAAATAAAAATAAAATCTTTAAAAAGAAAATCAACAAGAATAGATCCACACCTTGTCACCTAATAATAAAATTTACAAGTCTTAGTGACAAAGAGAAAATCCTGAAAGCAGCCCGGGAAAAGAAGTCTGTAACATACAATGGTAAAAATATTAGATTGGCAGCAGACTTATCCACAGAGACCTGGCAGGCCAGAAAGAATTGGCATGATATATTCAGAGCACTAAATGAGAAAAACATACAGCCAAGAATACTATATCCAGCTAGGCTATCATTGAAAATAAAAGGAGAGATAAAAAGCTCCAGAACAAACAAAAACTGGAAGAATTTGCAAACACCAAACCAGCCCTACAGGAAATATAGAAAGGGGTCCTCTAAGCAAAGAGAAAGCCTAAAAACAATAGATCATAAAGTAACAGAGACAATATACATTAACAGTCACCTTACAGGCAATACAATGGCACTAAATTCATATCTCTCAATAGTTACCCTGAAAGTTAATGGGCTAAATGCCCCAATCAAAAGACACAGGGTATCAGAACGGATAAAAAAATGAAACCCATCAATATGTTGCCTACAAGAAACTCATTTTAGACCCGAAGACACCTCCAGATTTAAAGTGAGTGGGTGGAAAATAATTTACCATGCTAATGGACATCAGAAGAAAGCTGGGGTGGCAATCCTTATATCAGATCAATTAGTTTTAAGCCAAAGGCTGTAATAAGAGATGAGGAAGGACACTGTATCATACTCAAAGGGTCTGTCCAACAAGAAGATCTAACAATTTTAAATATCTATGCCCCTAATGTGGGAGCAACTATATAAACCAATTAATAACAAAATCAAAGAAACACATCAACAATAATACAATAATAGTAGGGGACTTTAACACTCCCCTCACTGAAATGGACAGATCATCCAAGCAAAAGATCAACAAGGAAATAAAGGCCTTAAATGACACACTGGACCAGATGGACATCACAGATATATTCAGAACATTTCATCCCAAAGCA